>RJWM01038097.1:0-16712 GCA_004363535.1 Dasyprocta punctata | reverse complement strand
TGTAGTTTCCTAAGCCTTTGAACTTCGAGACAAAATGCTTAGAAGGAGTAAAAGGAATTTATGCAGTTAAGTGGGGAAGAGTCATCTAACCAAAGATAACCCTTTCCTAACACCAAGGCATAAATAAATATGCCAGTGTGCCTGGCATACAAGAGAAGGATAAGTGTGACTAGAATGGAGTATACAAGTGCAGAAGTTCTGGAACACGAGATAAAAAAGGTAATAAATATATACAAATGGAAGATCTTGTGGGCTTTTAGTCTCAGTGAAATGAAACACTACTATGAGAATTTAAATAAGAAATCAGCCCCATGTGAAGGGTCATTTTTTTTAAACTAGGACGAGTTGGGAAGGACAGATTCAACATGATTGAATAAAGGAGAAGTCACATTGGAGCTTCTCAGAGAAAATCAACTAAAAACACAAGCAATTTGAAGAAAGAGAGGACCATACATCCTGAAAGCAAAATCAACCTGAAATAAGAGACTTATAGATCAACAAAACATAGGCGTTATAAAACAATAAACCCAGTCCATAGGGCCACCTGTGGGTTTACTCCCTGAGGAACCAGGAGCAGGAACCACCATTCCCAGGAAGTTCCCCAAAAAATAGAGAGACTGAAACACGTGGAAACGCAACTCGCTCAGGATAGATCCAGAATGTAAGGTCCCTCACCTCTTTTGATTTCTTGTAAAGAGAGCACACTGCAGCCTGGCAACAAATTTGACTGGCAGACAAAAGGGTGAATGAATGCTTGCTCCCCATCTGGCCACTAGTTTTGTTTTGTTATTTCTTTTGTTTAGGTTTTTCTTTTTTTCTTTCTTTGTCAAGCACTATAACCACTAACTGGAACCTGGAGCAAAACAAGGTTAGGGACTGGTCACAGCACTGAGGGTTGCTAGTGAAACAACATGACCCCTCCTGCCCTACGGCCAGCACAAGAGAGGGACTTGGACCACAGGCAAGACTGTGAGACCTGTGGCAGTGGAGACACAGAGTGAGAAATTAGCATGTCTCCAGCCTGTGGCCAGCAACCAGTGGTACAAATACCCTTGGACTAGAAAGTCAGCACTGCCTGCTACTTGACACCACTAGCACAGGACAGACTTGCAACCAGCAGTGCAGGATAAGGAGGTCAGCATGTAAAAGGAGCCAACAGGGTAGAGTAGAGCAGGCTGCACAAGGTCTGGGAGGAGTCTACTGTACACAGGGCAGGACAGGGAGCAGCCTTTGGCTATCTCGGTCTGAGGTCACCACAGCAACTAGGGGAGTAGTGCGTAGACAAACAAGGTTAGGAGTCTTAGGTAGGCCATCTAGAAAGTTTCTGGCTAAAGACTGGCCACAACACCCACATCCAGAGGCAAAGGTCAGCCCTGCATCCACTCAACACTAATCCTACTGCAAGATTGGTGGGACACTGATTTGGACACTATCATAGAAAAGTGGATACCAGAGGATTTTTTTTTTTCTTCATGTGCATCATTTCCTTTTACTGTCTGACTGGGTTTTTTTTGGTTGTTGTGGTTTGTTTGTTTGTTTGTTTCATTTTTAAGATTATACATATATTTTTGCTCTATTCTATTTATCTTTCTCTCTTTCTTAGAAAATCTCTCTTGATCTTATGTCTTCATGTGAGTGAACATTGTCTCTAGTCTTTCTGATTCACTTCAATAATGTTTTGCTTTCTCCATTCTTTCTCTCCTGTCCCATTCTCCAACTTCCCAAACTTGTGTAAACATCCTTTATCCTCCAGTCTTGCTTCAACTATATTTCTCTTCATATATCTCTCTGTTTTGTCCCCTATGGCTCTTAAATTTTCCCTACCACAGTGTAAAATCACTCTATTACGGGAAAACTCATTGCATAAAAGTTCCTGAATTATGTTGGATTTTGTTATGCAACTGTAGATCTTGCTGCTGTGGTTTAAGGTATCAAAACAAGTGTTACTACAGTTTGTCAGTTTCTAGACCTTGATTGATGCTATTGTTATTACTAACTGTACTATTGACAGGATGTAATACTTGTTGTAATCGGTTGCTATCCCTTCTGTAAAAACACTGTGACTGGGGTCATAACCATCAAGATAGTCCAGTACCAAAAGTACTAGGTGCTAAGCCAAATAAATAGCAACATCTCATCCTAATAAATGGGGAAGAAATGATCTTGGGAAAGAAACAAAAACTAAGATTCTCCTATACATAGAAGACACCTCTGAAGAACAGACATTTTCTATAGAGGCCTCAACACAAGAGATACTAGCAATAAAGCTACCTACTATAAGAAATTTATAGGCATTTACACAGAAAAAAACAACATAGAAAAGGACAAGACCCAGAAGCAAAACCCACCTCCATACCTCCAGCCCACCCAGGACAAGTCCAAGGCACAACAAGATAGAGGAAAATGAGGATGACCATCTGAAATTTCTGAAATCATAACACTTGAAATTCAAAAACAGCTGAATGAGACTATAGAGGAAATCAGATCAGAAATAATTTCCCAGGTGAAAAAAAATGAGAGATGATGCCATAATGAAGGACTTACTCAGCAAATCTAGAGTAGACATAGACTAAAGAAATATAGAGAAGTACAGGAAAATGGAAACTATGAACACCCATCACGGAAAGAAATGGAATACAAGAAACAGATTCAAACAGATATCCAAGAAATTAAAATTCCATTGAAAGTTTGCAAATCTGCATGAACAAAAGTGAAGACAGAATTTCAAACCTAGAAGACAGGATTGCAGCTAATGATCATGAAAAGAATTATCTCTTAAAAATAGCAAGGGCTCATAAAAAAGCAAACCAACAGCCACAAGGTGATGTAAAGAAAAATAACATGAAATTGATCAGAGTGAATGAAAAAGCAGTAGCCAGAACAAATGGCATAAAAAAAAAAAAAACTAATCACGAAAGTAATGACAAAAAACTTCCCAAGTATGGAATAAGAATTTGACATACAGATAACTAAGGCATATAGAATTCCAATTAGCCATTGCCAAAATAAATCTATACCTTGCATACAATGATCAACATTCCAGAAATTCAGCAGAAGAACAGAATATTAAAAGCTGTTAGAGAAAAGATACAAATCACCTATAAAGAGAACATCAGAATTACAGCAGATATCTTAACACCAACCCTTAAGTCAAGGAGATCTTTGAGTGAAGTATAACAAGTCCTACAAGAAAATAGCTTCCAACCCATTTTGATGTATCCTAAAAAACTGTGTTACAGAATTAATAGAGAAATAAAATGCTTCCATGACAAAGGAGAGCTGAGGAAATTCACAACCACAAAAATAGCTCCACAATGTAGTCTTAAAGATATTCTAGAGAGAGATAACAACGTGCAGAAATCTGAGAAAACTAACAGAAAAAAAGGCAACCAGGCAGGGAAACCAGTTAAACAGAGAGGAAACACAAGGAACCAACAGCAGTAAGCAATATGACAAGGATAAGCCAATACATGCCAGTTAGAACCATCAGTGTAAATAGTCTCAATTCACCAACCAAAGCAAACAGACTGGCAGAATGGATCAAGACCAAGATCCAACAATATGTTGTATTCAAGAAACACATTTAACTTAAAAAGAAATTCATATACACTGAAAGTCAAGGGATAAAATACAATATTCCATGTAAAGGAACCAAGAAAAAAGTAAGAGTAGCTATTCTATTTGCAGACAATGTGAACTTCAAGCCAAGACAGATCAAAAAAGAAAGAAGGTCGCTACATTCTTGTTAAGGGAAAACTCCAAGAACAACAAGTAACAATAATAAATATGTATCACTACATTCTTGTTAAGGGAAAATTCCAAGCACAACAAATAACAATAATAAATATGTATGCACCAGATATAGGAACATGAATAGCAAGTATTAGTGGACATGAAAAATCAAATAAACGCTAAAACAATGAAATGTGGCACATTAACCCTCCACTGTCAAAAGAAAGATAGAATAACTAGGCAAAAAATCAGCAAAGAAGTATTAAAACTGGACCAAACCTTTGAACAAATGGACATAGTAAATATCTACAGAGTGTTCCATCCCATGACATCAGAATACACATTCTTCTTATCTTTGGATGGGGTGTTCTCTAAAATAGACCACATATTAGCCCATAGAACATTAAGTAAATACAAAGGAGTTGAAATTGTCCCATTCACATCATCTAACCATAGTGCAAAGAACTCAGAAATCAACAGCAAAAAACCTCCAGAAAAACTTCATAAATACATGAAAATTAAAATAACACCATACTGAATAGCAAATGGTTCACAGATGAAATTAAAGAAGAAATTAAACTGTATCTACATCTAAATGATAATGATGATACAGCATACTAGAACTTATGGGAAGCAATCAAAGCAGACCTAAGAGGGAAATTTATACCAGTGACTATTCATATCAGGAAGATAGAATAAACTCAAATAAACAACTTAAAGTTCAATGTCTGCAAAAACAAGAACAAATGAGGCCTGAAGCTCTTACGAAGGAAGAAATTATAAAGATCAGTGCAGAAATTAATGCAATTGAGACTAAGAAAACAAAAAAATCAATGAATCAGAGTTGTTTCATTGAAAGATTACACAAAATTGATAATCTCTTAGTCAATCTTATCAAAACAAAAGGAATTAAAGCACTCAAATTTATGCAGTTAGGAATAAAAATGGTGAAATCACAACAGATCCTGCAGAAATTTAGATCATCAATATCTACTCTGAGAATGTTATTATTCTAATAAAATGGAAAACACAGATGAAATAGACACTTTCCTAAAAATGTATGAACTACCAAAGCTGAATCAGGAAGATATAAAAATTCAAAATAACCCAATATCAATCTTTGAAGTTGAAAATGTAATTAAAAACCTACAAGCAAAGAAAAACCTAGGTCTTGATGGATACACAACTGAGTTCTACAAGAAATTTAGAGAGGATCTAATGCTTTTACTCCTCAAACACTTCAATAAAAATGAAAGGGAAGCAGTACCGCCAAACACCTTCCTGGAAGCAGGTATTACCCTGACAGCAGAAGCAGAGAAAGATCCAACCAAAAAAGAGAGCTACAAACCAATCTCCTTAATGAACATAGATGCAAAAATCCTCAATAAGATACTGACAAATAGAACATAGCAAATTATCAAGAAGATTATATACCATGATCAAGTAAGATTCACCTCATGGAAAGATGGTTCAACATATGCCAATCAGTAAAAGTAATACAACATATCAGCAGAGTAAAGGACAAAAATCACATAATTGTCTCAATAGATGCAGGAAGAGCACTTGACAAAGTCCAGCACTCATTAATGATAAAAACCTTAATCAAAATCAGAATACATGGTCTTTATCTCAGTCTCATAAAAACCATCTATGACAAACCAACAGCTAATATCATACAAAATAGTCAAAAACTGAAAGGTTTTACTCTAAAGTCAGGAAAAAACAAGGATCCCCACCATCACCACTCTTATTCAATATACCGCTGGAATTATTGGCCAGAGCAATCAAACATGAGAAAGAAATCAAAGGAATGAAGATAGGAAAGCAAGAAATTAAATCACCATTGTTTGCAGATGACATGACACTCTACATAGAAGATTCCAAAAACTCCACCAAAAGACTTCTAGATTTAATCACCAGATTCAGTAGTTGGGTACACAGTCAGTACTCAAAAATCAATAGCATTCCTGTAGGGAAATAACAAACTCACTGAGAGAGAAATTAGAGAAACCACACCCTTAAAAATACCATAAAAAAAGGGAAATACTTAGAAATCAATCTAACAAAGGAAGTGAAATACCTCTACTTCAAAAACTACAGTACTCTAAAAACAAGAAATTGATGATAATATCAGAAAATGGAAAGATATCCTTTGCTTTTTGGTAGGAAGAACTAAGACAGTGAAAATGGCAATACTCCCAATATTGCTATATAGATTCAATGAAATCCCAATCAAAATACTATTATCATACCTCATAGAACCAGAGAAAACATTCCTAAAAGTCATTTGGACCCAAAAGAGACCTAGAATAGCCAAAGCATTTCTAGGCAAAAAACACAAGTCAGGGAGCATCAAAATTGCTGACTTGAAATGATAATACAGACCTACTGTGATTTAAAAAAAATAGCATGTTACAGGCAAAAACAAAAAACAAAAATATAAAAATAAAACAGACTTGAGGATCAATGGAACAGATTAGAAGATGCAGAAGCAACTCCAAATGTACTCAACCATCTGATCTCTGACAAAGAGATCCAATATGTTCATTGGAAGGATAGCCTTTTTAATAAATGGTGCTGGAAAAACTGACTTTTCACATGCTAAAGACTAAAACTATACTCATGTCTATCACCATGCATTAAACTAAAATCAAAATTGATCAAAGACCTAAATATTAAATTAGAAACACTAAATCTGCTGGAAGATGGAATAGGTTGAACTTCGGAAGACACATGTGTAGGCAAAGACTTTATGAACAAATCCTCAATTGCACAAGAATTATCACAAAAAAACAAAAATTGGGATCTCGTCTTATTAAAAAGCTTTTGCACAGCAAAAGAAATCATCAACAATGTGAAAAGACAACCTAAAAAGTAGCAAAAAATGCGAACTATTCTTCAGACAAAGGACGAATATCTAGAAGATATAAAGAACTGGAAAAAATCAGACCCTTCAAATTCAAAGACCCATTACAGAAATGGGTATCTGAAATGAATAGACATTTCTCAGAAGAAGTATAAATGGCAAATAAATAGAAAAAAAAATATTCAACATCATTGATCACTCAAGAAAGGCAGATTAAGACATCTCTGAGATTTTGTCTCACTCCAGAAACAGTATCTATGATCAAGAAACAACCAATAACAAATGATGGTGAGGTTGTGAGGAAAAGGGGTATATCTCACTGTTGATGAGAGTGTAAGCTGGTGCAACCACTGTGGAAATTAGTGTGGAGATCCCTCAAAAAACTAGGATTATCAGTCCCATTTGACCCAGGTATTTTCCTTCTGGGTATCTTTCCAGAAAAATTAAAAGCATCATACCACAGCAATATATGTGTACCCAAGTTTATAACACAGAGTTTGTAATAGCTAAGTCTTGGAAGCTATCAGAATGCCTATCAACTGAAAAATGGATAAAAAAGATTATATATATATATATATATATATATATATATATATATATAATTACTCAGCCATAAATAAAGATAAAATTGAGACATTTATAGCAAATGGATGGACATTGAGACCATAATCATAAGTGAAATAAATCAGGCACAGATGTGTAAATATTGCATCATGTCTCTGGTATGAGACAATGGAAACTTAAATAAGAATAAAATGTACAATAGATACTGTGAAATAGGAAGAAATTATTTAAAAGGAAAAGGGAGCTAGGGAGGTAGGAGGAGGAAATCAAGGAAGGGAAAGATAATAAAAAAAACAAGGATAAAATGAAAATAGAGCTTTGTGAATGGGAAGGGAAAGGAGTTTTGAAAGGAAGGGACAGGAATGGAAAAAAACAAAAAGAAAGTAAGAAATGTGTTTTAAGTATTGGGTACAATTTAAAGAAACATAGTTGTAGTTAAGCAGATATTAAAGTTCAATGAGACATTTCAAACGCTGATGTCAAAATGGTGAGAACAAGAAACAACCTTATGGTGAGGTACAAAGTACTCTCATAATACAGTCAATTTTGTATTGATTGTGTTTATGTTTTCATTAGTCTTTTAAAATAAATTTACCTTACCTTAATCCTAACCCTAATTTTCAAAAAGATGCAATATGTGTATTATCAAATTCTCAAAATGCATATAAATATGTATTATAAACATGTGCATTAAAAAATAAAGTTCTTGGAGGGAAAATGAAATAAGACAGGTCTTGTGAATAAGTAAGAGTTAACAGCATAGTATCCATTTATCTACAAAAGAAAGGTATAAATGGTTATCTGAACAAAAGACTCCACGCTACCTGACACACTGTAGCCCCAAGAAGGTTACTTTGAGGCTTTCATTTACTTTTGTGGGTCTATAAGCCAGGGAGTTGATTTCTTTCCTGAGTCATAAAGGAAGAGCCTCCAGTGATATTGTAAGCATGTTTATCCAATGCAATATATTCTACTCTCCACCAAAGCCAGGGAGGGGAATCTTCAAACATCAGTCATCATCGTACTACCCTTTATGCTGAGCAGGCATCACTCCTCACTACATTACAAAAATCTTTGTCAAGATCACCAAGGAGTAGCAAGTTGCTCTGTTCCCTGGGCATTCTTTCTCCCTCAATTTACTAGTCTTTCTTAGCATCGCTTGGTACAGCTGAACCTTTCTCCCTTTGAAAATGCCTTTTTGTTCTGGATTTTGTTAATACTAATCTTATCTACCTCATTTTTCCACGACTTAACTAGGCACCTTCTCCATTTCCAAATTATTGCTGTAAGACCATTTCTAAATCTATAGCATTTGCACTCTATCATCTATAGATGCCCCCCGTCTCTTCCCAGTTTCAATGCCATGGGTCCAAGGTCCAACCTGATACCTTCACCTGGATATTTAATAAGCATTTTGAAATTATTAACATCCGTCTCCCCAAATCCTTTCCTTTTGTCATCTAAATGAACAACAATGCAATTTGCATGATTTGTTAAAAGTCTGAAGTAGAAATTATGTTTGTATATTTTCCTTTATACCCTGTATTCAATCCACAAATAGAGAAAATCCTTTTACTCTATTTCCCCCAAACTATACACTTATCATCATCCTACAAGACCACTATTCTCTTCCATTATTTCTCATTCACATTTTTTTTAACCAAGACTAAACACTGAACTTATTTATTTCCATCCCCTTTTGTCCCATATAAGTGATGGTCACAGTAAATTGGTGATTTGCTTAAAAAAATTCTTAATTTAGAAGAATGTAATAAAGCTACTATCTCTAGAAGAAGGCAGTTTGATTATTTTGCTCTCATGCAATTGGTTACCATATAAAGTTTAACTAGTATGAGAGGTTTCCATTTCTCCATAAGCAAATACTTGTATTTAAAATAAGCTTCATATATGGCTTATTTCTTTGGGGCCAACGAAACTGAAAATAATTTTAAACAAGCCAAGATTCTCCAGAAAAGACATACTGATTGAAAGGGAGACACACAGCACAATGAGAAAAAAAGAGGAAATGATAAACTATGCCATAAGCACAGTGAGGGCTCAACAACTATTTGTTATTTATGATGAAAAGCGTTTCCAATGGGATTGATGCAATGCCTGGTACTAGCATTTTTTCTCATTTTTCCAGAGTTGACAGAAATAACGGAGACATCAAAAGAAAAGTTTGCATGGATTCTGTTGAACTGAGGAGGGTAGATGGACATCTCTTTAGAAAAATGACAATAGTCCTGGTCATCCGTCTTACAAATGTGTGTCATTAATCCAGTGGAGACAGTGAGAAAGAATATGAATCAAACCAAATCTGAGGTAAAGTAGAAATGGTGCTGGGCTGGGAGTTAAACTATCTGGGTACTTCAGGTGAGTCTTTTATTAATGGACAGTGTGACCTTGAACAAGTCTTTGAGGCTCCAGCTGCCTAAGAGATAGGTAGACTAGATCAACTTTGAAGTCCTCTGAGTTTGCATCTTTAACAATTTACTGTTCTACTCTTACTATTAGAAAGTCAACAGACACTGTTCTGAATATGGGAGATTAGTAGAATAGTTTTCATGTACACAGAAGCAAGGACGATGTCATTGAGTATATGAAAAAATAGCCATTAGGTGTTCCCTCACAGAGTACTTTGAATCACTGACTGCCTGTATTGATAAGTTCACTTTTAGTTATTTGAGTTTATATTTTTGATACTTATGAAGGGTTCTTTCTTGAGACAAAGAGAAGTCAATTCTTCACTTTAAACAGAAGCAAACTGTTGGAATATTAATTATGGGCTATAAAATATCTTATGTATATATGCTATATATGAAATGCAAGAGTATAGAACTGTCAAAATGTATTTTTAGGACTGCATATCAGACTATATAGAAATTGACAATTTAAAAGTACGTGAAGCTAGGATAGATCAGATTTGCTGTGGTTTAAAATAAGGTTTTAAAAATACAAGAGATTTACTATTGTTAGAAAAGGATCAAAAAATAATTTAGACAATGAATTTGGTTCATCATATGAGCAACAGGTTAAACCAAGATTTACAGGTTGGTATGAAGAATAATCTCCCTGAGAAACTGAATTGTAGGTTCTGGGAGAATACTTCTTATAGGAAATGCTGCAGGAGAAAGCATCACAAGTTAAAGAAACCATGTATTTCAACAGGGAGTGAAGAGATTTCCCTCAAAGTCCCTGGATAAGATGGCACATAACAATTTAAAATAGTTGCCATTGACTTAGGTCTTCTTACATTCCAGGTCCTGTATTAAGTGCTTTGCACTACCAATTTCATTTCATCCTTGTAACAAAGTTGGGAATTAAAACAACATTGTGCTTATTATGACCTTAAAGATATCAAAGTTTAGAAATTAAAACAAAAAGCCGGGTGTGGCGGCACACGCCTTTAATCCCAGCACTCAGGAGGCTGAGGTAGGAGGAGCATTGTGAGTTTGAGGCTGGCTTGGGCTACAACACGAGTGCAAGGCCGGCCTGAGCTACATAGTGCAACCCTGCCTCAAAAAACCAAGGCCGGGAGTTTGGCTCAGTGGCTTAAGTGCCTGCTTGGCAGGTGCAAGGTTGTGAGTTAGATCCCCGGTACCACCGAAAAAAGAAAAAAAAAAAAAAAAAAAAAGAAATTATAACAAAGGTAATATGAAGGAAAGTCAGATCTTTTCAAAAGAAAATGTTATTTCAGTTACCTTAAACTACACACATGGCCCACACGCCAGTCTTCCAAAAAGCTGCTTAAGTGAAGTCATAAATCGCTATACCACAAAATAAAATATTCACAAAAACACTTGAAGGAAAAGTGACTTAGGATGACTCGCAATGGAAACCAACTACTTGTGAGATATCACAGCACTGTATTGTAACCTTTTTATCTTAGTGGAAGGAAGCAGTTATGTACATTGCAGGCGACCCAGTATTCAAAGGATACAGTTTAGGGTACATTTCCGTATTTCAATGAAAGCCTGAATATATTTTATGTGAAGTTTCAAACACTATCTAATTTATAAAAACAGCTTTATATATTTCATAAATGACTAAGCACCATGTTAAACTTCTATTTTTCCCCCAAATCAGAAATCTGTTAAGCTCATATCTAATGTAAGAGACAATGTATTTAGTATTTATAAGCCCCAGCTTATTAAAAACGGAAAGGGACATTTTAGTCACTCAAGAAAAATTGGTAAAACATTGTCAAAGTTATATGTTGAAAGCAGAAAGTTGAGTTTATTGCTTACCATGGTAGAAGAGATTGTTGATATAATCTTGGTAGACTTTCAGAAAGAAACAGCAAAGTTGAGATATTTGAGGTTTTAGAATGATCTAAGGCAAAGTATTTTATTAGGATTAAGTAGGGTTCATGATAATACCGTCCAGTTTTTAAAGAGAGTTTCCAAGAAAGTCTTCCAGAGGCAACAGTATCCATATTTGCAAAGTTACAGTCTAAGGTTCATGTAAATGAATTTATGGGAGTTGTAAAATCATGCTAATGCAGAAACAAATGTGTACAGGTAGATGGCTTAGGTTCCAGAGTCACAAAATAAGAAATTATTTTAGGCAGTTATAAATTTGATCTAAGAAAATTAATTCTTTATTATATTTGGTTTATTAGTTATCTTTGCATAGTTTTAGGAAAACTCTTAAACATTATTTCTCCATCAAATAACATTGAGAATACTTATGGTCACAGAAGTTCTGATTAAATTCTTCCCACTGCTATCAATAATCCCTAGAATTGGATAAATTTTTATGATATTTAAATAACTATGATTTTTATGCTCTCATTGGAAAACAGTGTAGTGAGGCAACAGTTTTATGATAAGGGCCCTTTGATAGGCATATGCTTCTCTATTTTTTAATCCTTTCTTCTATTACTGAACTAGCAAAAATACAAAAGGCATGATTTAATAAACAACTATAAATATATTATTGCATATCATATACCTTCAATTAAGTGAAGAATAACACTGAAGGTTAATGTGCACAGCAGAGGCAAGAAAAATCAAATTATCCCCTCTTACTACCCAGTAAGTGTCAAAAAGAAATCTGAAAGAGAGAAACAACATTTCTAGATGAGAGAATAAACAGATTCAGTAGCTGGGTTGAAGGAGTGTTATGGAACACAATGAATAGGGATATTGAATGGAATGGGAAGGGTCATCCTGGGAAGAATTTGCTGTTATCTCTCTTTCTTCTCAAATGCACTTCCTTTTCAGAACCAGGAAATATTTAAAGGGCCAATTTTTTCATTCTTTTCAATTCTCCATTGATTGTAACTGCAGTAAAAAATCCCAGTAAAAATGTACATATGTTTGATACTACTATAAATAATTATATGTGAAGTTCATATAGTTTTCCTTTTTTCTTTTCCTAAATGGATCATCTTTTGCAGCTCTAGTGTCTAGTGTAATACCAGTGCACTGACTGACTGAGCTACATAGCTATATGAAAAGCATGAACCACTTTAATCTATAATGAAGGTCTGTGTATGTGGTAAGAATATATGCATTTAATGAGATCTTCATTTTGTTGTACTTATATCTATATATATCTCTGAACTATTTGCTTCTTGAAATCAAAGGTCATTTTGCAAATTCTAAAATTCATTCCCTTATGTACCAGTTAATAGGGCATGGTGGCACACGCCTTTAATCCCAGCACTTAGAAGGCTGAGGTAGGAGGAGTGCTGTGAGTTCAAGGCCAGTTTGGGCTACAACACTAGTGCAAGGCTGGCCTGAGCTACATAGTGTGACCCTGCCTCAAAAAACCAGGGCTGGGAGTTTGGCTCAGTGGCTTAAACGCCTGCCCTGGCAGGTGTGAGGTTGTGAATTCGATCCTTGATGCCGCAAAAAATAAATAAATAAATAAATAAATAAAAATAAAGACATTCTTGAACATTGTGTGAAACCACACAGTTTATATTTATATAATCATAGCACACTTTGAGTTACTTTTATCAGTTCATTTCCGAACCCTTTTCCTTTGTTGTTGGTCTTGTAAAATTAGTTTTTATTTGTCTTATGTTTTGCTAGCCTTTTTTGTTTGAGGCTAAGTGGTTCATACAAGGATAGAAACTTCGTCATTTGCTTAAATACCAGCTATTCATAGCGAATGTTCTTATTCCAAAAGTGACAAGAAAGTAATGGGGGGGGGCCTTCATAGTAAGTAGTAAGTGTTCACTTCTTAGGTTGTATATTCTCTTACTGATCACATGCATCAGGTATATGTCTATGACCTTCATATAAGATTTATATGAATGTATCCATTTATGACCTTCATATGAGTTAACTTAAAATTTGATAAATTTTCAAATTATACATTACAATTATCTTGGATATGTTGCCTCTCTTCTAACTCTGTTCCTATTAACTGATGGGAATGATCTCTTAATGCTAGATGCCAGGCATACAGACTGCTACTCCTCTCTCCCACATCTTTCATAGCTTTCCCTAGAGTACCCTGACCCTCTCCTCACTAGGTGAGGAGGACACAATTTCAGAAACATCTACTCAGCACTGCATTCTCTAGTGCATGGCTTCATAGTTGAATCTCTTTTCCACTCTTAAATTCTCCTTGGTGCTTCTTTCCTTTCTTCATTACAAATGGGAAAGTAGTTTTGGATTACAATAGGACTCTCATGGGATAGAAAGTACTCAACTCTGAGAGATAAAAGGAGGCCCTATAATAGCAGTTGTTGCTTAGCAGACCCCTCCATTATTAGTTCACTGCCTTTCTCATCTCTCTGTCTCACTCCATTCAAGAAGATAAACTGCAGCTTTGGTTATCTGTCAAAAATATGGTTAGATACAAAATAAGAAAAATTCAAAACTATTATTATATTAATTTGTACAAACATAGACTACATATAAAGTGATGTTGTCATACATTTGCTTGCTTAATCTGTCATAAAAATGTTTTTGGAAGTTTGTTCTACTCAATCTTCTGTATTAGTGTTGGCAGAGTGACGTTTTGCAGTATGGGAAAGTGTCTTTCTTCACTTTTATGCATGCCACGCACTAAAAGTAAGGGTAGGTATTATATTAACGATCTGGAAATATACTCATTAAGTAGTGTGCTTCTTTAGAAGTTAATAAGAAGAACTAATCCAGCCAGACAACTGGAATAACTCTGCAGAATTATATGATCAGTCACTATTTTAAATCAGTCAGATGCAACCGTATTGATAGAGAAATAGCATTTGTTTAAGATAGAATATGACAATGTGTTCCAGGAGAAATTCATCTGAAAGAAACAAAAACATTAACTTACCCTGTTTTTGGAAAGTTACCTTCTGCTGTTGAATGTATACAACTCACAAACCAACAATAGAGGAGGTTAATGCTTTTATGGGAGAACACCCACTTCTTTGCTGTTGAGAGCTCTCTGGGCCAAGAGGGCCTGCCTTCACCCAGCCTGGTGCAAGCCTTTAGGTCCCTAACTGGGGTATTTCTTGAAATAAAAAGACTTGTGTTTAGAATAACATAAAATAAAAAATGACTAGAAATTTGTCCATTAGGTTCTGTGCAATCGTATTTTTAATATTTAAGGGAAAAACAGAGTCAGAGTAATGATTATGACCTTTTTTTGCAGAGGACATCAAAGAAGAAGCTATAATTCAATTATGAATGAAATTCTGCAGCCAATTCCAACAATATTATTTACCTTCAATCTTTATAACATTGATTAAATTGAGTTTTAAGTATCTTTGTATAAATAATATAGTCGAAGTTTGCCGACTCCAATTCAATTAAATTCATTTTTGACAGAGTAATTGGTATCAAATTTAATTCTAATGATCCATTAAAAACTATGATTTCTCTTGTTTTCCTAATTGTGATGAAGTTATTTAGCAGAGTGAGACTATTATTATCCTCTCTTTACCCTTAAACAAAAGGTATTCAGTTTCATTTTATTCACACAAGAGCATAGGATACCAACTACTTAATATTCACTGTGTTGGAAAAATCCTATTAGGAGATTCACATGAAAGAAATAGAAACTACTAACCTTTTAGTTTCTAGAATTTCACTTGGTGCTAATATATGACTTTAACCAAAGGAATTATTCCTTATAAAAGTAACAACTTGTCTTACCATTGTATTGACTGGTTCACAGATATCTTTTCTTAACACCACAACTAAAAATCATCCTGGTTTGAACTTTTGATACTTAAGCATTGTTTTGATATCAGTTTTAAACTGGAAAGAAATTTTAGGTGAGATGTCTTATTAACCCTTTTTCCCACTTTGAAAGTCCATAACAATCTGACTTTTTTAGGAGGGGAGGAATTAGTCCACTCTTGAATGCTTTGCCCAATTGCTTTGTATCTTCATAGTTGTTCTTATTTCTTACAGCTATAAACTACAGTTCCTATTTCTCACAGTTACAATTTGCCTTTCAAAATAAGTGTGAGGGCCATGAAGGATATACTAGTCATATTAATTAGATAGTAAAGATACACTATTACCTAGCTACAGTTTAGAAATGGGATTTTATGGAAACAAAAGATAAATAGAGCAAAATATCTTTTCTGATCACAATGGAATGAAACTAGATAATGACATCAAGAAAACTAGAGAAACTACAGAAACATATAGAGATTGAACAGTGGGATTAGTGGGTTAGTAAAGAAATCAGGAGAGAAATTTAAAAATTTCTAGAATCAACTGCTCAGTACAGTATATCAGAATCAATGGAATACAGAAAAGGCAGTTCTGAGAGGGAAGTTTGTAGCTGGGTACCTACATCAAAATACTGGAGTGATCTCAAATACCCAAGCTAATAATCCATCTCAATTTCTTAGAAAAACAAGAATATGCAAAAGTCATGCAGCCTCCCCATTTCTGAGGCACAATCCCTGATACCTACAATGTAAATAAGAAAAGACTTCCATTGCCTATGTTTCAGTTTAGGATCTATCAGAGCAGATCTATCAGAGAGGAAATGTATAGTGGGGAACAGCTGCTTAAATCATGGCAATCAGGAAGCAGAGCAGGGAAAGAATTCTCTTGAAGAAGGGGTAAGAGGAGCACCAGATACAAACCCCAAACCACGGCTCCATGACCCAACCAAATACACCTAGATGTTTGCTTCACAAATCTCCAGAGGGATTCTAAAGCTAGTCAAGTCGAAACACCACCCTAGCTTTCACAATCCAAAACCAACAGAAAAAAATAAATAATAAAGATCAGATTTAAAATTAATGATGAAATACTGATTAAAAGAGCAATACAAAGGAACAATGAAACAAGAGCCCAACACTCTGGAGGCTGAGGTAGGAGGAGCGTTGTGAGTTCGAGGCTGGCTTGGGCTACAACGCGAGCACAAGGCCAGTCTGAGCTACATAGTGCGACCCTGCCTCAAAAAAAAAAAAAAAAAAAAAAAAAAAAAAAAAAAAAAAAAAAAAAAAAAAAAAAAAAAAAAAAAAAAAAAAAAAAAACAGGGCTGGGAGTTTGGCTCAGTGGCTTAAGCATCTGCCCTGGCAGGTGTGAAGTTGTGAGTTCAATCCCCGGTGCTGCAAAAAAATAAATAAATAAAT
>RJWM01038096.1:0-16972 GCA_004363535.1 Dasyprocta punctata | reverse complement strand
TGAGCTTTCTGAGCCCAAATGCTTCCCTAAATATGTCTGTAGCTCTGGAGCCTTCAGGGATTTCTCCTCGGTTCAGAATCTCCTTGAGCCGTCTCTTTTGAGGATAATTCCCTTACCATTCTTTATTGTTATGGCTTTGTGTCCAGATGTCCCCCCAGTCTCATAGATGGGGTTTTGGGGAGGCAACTGGATCATGGGTATGTGATACTGAATTAATCCACTGATGGTTTAGAGCTGGGCGTGATATTGGAAGGCAAAGCCAGGTGGGAAGAGGTGAGTCATTGTGGGTGTGGCCTACGACTTGGGGGAAAAAATATATATATATGTAGATATATATGTATATATACACAAAAGCCCTGCCTCGAGTGCGCGCTGCTTCCTACCCGCCCCACCGTCTCTCCTCTGCAGTGTCTCTCCCGTGCCGTGCTGCCCCCGCCTTGGAGCCAGCCAACTGTAAACTGAATCCTTCACCAACTACTGCCCAAATTAAACCTCTCCTTTAACTTGTAGGTGCCAGCTGTCTTGTCTCAGGAACAAGGAAGTAACTAAGACATCTGTAATTTTATGAGATGCTTCACAGTTCTCCGAGAGTGTTCACACCTGTCCACATTCTCTGTACCTCACTGAACAACTTCTTCTAAGAAAGAAATAAGGTTTTTAAAATCACCTGAACTTGAAAAGAATGGGCCGAATCCTCCTGAAATTGAGTAATTGGCAGCTGAGCCCCTCCCACAAATGCTTTAGGATGCCAGTCCCAGTCCGTCTGGGCCCGAGTCCCTGTGACAGCGTTAGCAACTGAGCTGCTTCTGAGGTCCTGACTACTTTCACGACACCTTCGGACAGAAATTGTTTTAAAATAGAAATTATCTACATAATGCGACCCTGCCTCAAAAAAACCAGGGCCGGGAGTTTGGCTCAGTGCCTTAAGCGCCTGCCCTGGCAGGCGCGAGGTTGTGAGTTCAATCCCCGGTGCTGCAAAAAAAAATAAATAAATAAATAAAAATAAAATAGAAATTATCTATTTCCTCCTTCTATTGGAGGACTCCCTGGCTTTTCTTGTATGCTTACATATAATACATATTGGCATAGAGGGCTCCCTAGTTTTTGATGAATGACATACATAATACAATTATGATTGTGTAACTAAATAGCATGTAACTATGATACATATAGTAAACAATTAACTATGCCTCACCACCAGAATGACAGTTATTTGGGGGAAAATGTGTTTTATCCATCTCTCTGTGTCTAAAATTATGTTTTAAATAAATAGTAATTAAGTGAATTAATCTGTCACAAACCTACTATTGAAACAGATACCTATCATAAAGTCTTTAAAGAAGAGACATTGGAGTATTTTTAAAAGGTAATAAAGTCATCTATTTTCTATAACAAAGAATTGATTTATTATCTTCAATTTCTTTCTAAACAATTCACAAATTCTAAGCCCATAAAGAAAAATATTGATTAGTTTGAATAAAAAAGGTGCTTAAAAATCTGTCTTACCAGAAAAATGAGATCATAAACAAAATTAAAGATAACAACAAACTTGAGAAAAGAGGAATGCAAGAGCTAGACAGTTAATGCCCTTTGTTTGCCAAGCGTTTATACAAATCAAGAACATAAGGTGAATAAGCAAAGAGAATAATGAGCAAGGGACAAGCAGCTCTTTGGAAAGAAGAAATACAGTGCCCACTGATCATATTAAAATGATCTATTTCATTCATAATAGACAAATGAAAATATAATTTTAACTATTCAGATTGGCATTTTTAAATGCTGCTAACACCACATACTGAATACAGGATGAATAAAGAACTTTCATAAGATATGATGGGAAGTAAATAAATTTTTACAACTTCCTAGAAGGAACTGTGACCATATCAGTGATGTTTTTAAAATATGTATGCCCTTTAATTCAGAATCCTACTGTTGAAAATGTTGCTTACAGATATATATTTTAAATGCCATCATATAGAAAAAGTATACAGGATTTTTCTTGCAAGGATAGCCTTGTAAAAGCAATGAAGGACTAAATTTGTTTCTTTTCTTTTTTCTTTTTTTTTTCCAGCTTATGTTAATGAACCTAACAAATGTCATAAAATTAAACCAAATTGTCAGTGTCTCATACTAGAACACTTGGAACCTGATGCCTACAATGAACACTAAATTAATGCTTTGATATTTTAAAATAGCTCTGGAGATGAAGAAATGCCTTCTTAAAACTGAAAAATGAAACCAAAAATAACAAGTGTATTCAAAATCCTGCAAAATATGGCCTCACCTCTGCCCTTCATGAATTGCAAAGTACTTTACCCTCAAATGACCAAAGTGTGTCCCACCCCTCCCAGAACCTGCAGCACTGTCATTTCATAGCCTTCCCACTTTGTTCCTTACTGCAAGCGCCCTCCCTCTCTCCCCTTATCAGCTAATTGAAATCCCACTCTGTTCTTCAAAGAACAACTCATATGCTACCCCTTTCGGAAATGTCCAAGCCTTCACAGTTCTGGACAGGGAGTTTTCCTATTGCATTCATTTAATTCTACCTCAGACTATAGATAACTAATTTATACTGGTTGATGGCATTGTCTATGCTGTTCCAGAATTCTTCATAGTATTCAGAACAGTCTTACATCTAATAGATACCGAATAAGTTAAAAATCACTGGATTCCTTCCTAAACTGAGAAAAGAAAGAAAAGCAGTAAGAATGGAGACATCAATGCAAGTGGTTTGGTGGGAAGTAAGGTCAGATGTTTAGCATTTCTGGTAGTGATCTAGTAAATCTGAGATCTTACTTCTTCAGAAGGAAGTGAGAAGTCCCATTGGCCGATTTCCTTGGTACAAATTCTCCCATCATGGTTGATTTCAAATTAAAGTCACAGAACTCTAACTAGAAAGAGAAGCATGCAGTCAGCTCTCTTGAGCTAAGCAGATCCAGCATGTTTCAATCTCCAAAAACAAAATTACACCAATCATTGTGCAGTGAAAGGCATCCTACATAACGATCAAGGAGTCTTAACTCTCAGATCAAATAAGGTAACTTAGTTCACTTACACTTTACGTCTTCCTACTTTGAGGCATTCAAAGCAATCTACTCCAAAATATGACACCTTGACCTACTGAATATTGAAGATGAAGGAAAGTGAGAAAGCAACTGAAGCAGGAAACTTCCCTGCTTTCTCCATGAATTAGATCATAAAATCTAGAAAAGATTTTCATCCGCAGAAGCAGGTCACAAGCTTCTCCTGTAGTAAGAAGTGCCTTCTTGTACTCACAGGAAAGGAGCATCTTTATCCACAAAGACAAATAGTTCAAAGAATACGAACCAGCCTTTCTAAATTTCCCCCGGATTATCACAGGGAGCTCAGGCCCTGACCATGACTTTCTCCTCGTCATCAAACTTCATAGTAAAACACGCAGGCTTAACTGTTTCTGTGAGTTTTCATTTCCTTATGAAGCCCTCATGACATGGAAAGCTCACATTGAATAAATCCACGTGCTTTTCTCATTAATCTGTCTTTTCTTACAGGTGCTTTAACCATAAATTTAGAAGGGTGGCAGAGAAAGATATTTTTCTTCTGTACACTACATAATTTAAACAATTTCACTGTTGCCAGACCCTTCTCTTCACTCAGAATACAATTTCTTCCCATTTTTAGAACTTCTCTGAAACTCTCTCATTCCCAATCATGCTCCCAGGAAAAGCAAAGCACAGAAACGACTAGCAGAAACCAAAACCTCATTGTTTATTAATTTATAAAACTATCTACTAATTGCTAAACTCTTTGTTATCCTCTTCTACTTATTCTGGGGTTGAGGTTGTTAATAACAAGCTGTGGGAGGGGAGAGAGAAGATACATCAGAAGGCAAGCGTGGGTCAGGGGCACAGCTCAGCAGCGCAGCAACTGCCTGGCAAGGGCGAGGTCAGGAGTTCCATTTCCTGTACCGAAAACAAAAACAAAAACAAAAAAAAAAATGGCAAATGTACTTAGGGTGGACTCGTACACTGATCACTTCTCTCCATCATTTTCTTGCTGATGCTGAACTGGGCGTCTAATTTTAATTAGAGATGAAAGAGGAAAAGAAATGTGAAATGCACTGGAGCCATGTTTATGAACTATAAATTACTTTCTACTAGCCTTTTAATAAATACATATTCTGAATTTTACTCATGCTAACTACAGTAGCCATTCTCTGATGGGCATAGCCATGTTCTTAGCATATTACTGTTCACAAAATCCTCAAGGAGTGAAATAGCTCAGTGTCGGGCTCATTCTGTTTGAGCACTGTGTACTTAGAATCAATACTGGAATGTACTAAATTGACTGCTTTCAGCACTCCACATTTAAGACATCTTACAGGAATGACTGCATAATGTCTCAGACTTCAGTAATAATTTTCCTCCAGTATGATCTTAGGACTGAGACATGACGCTATGCCAGCTCTCCTTTATCTGAGTAAACCGATTGAAAAACCAAGAGCTCATTGGGAATGTCCTTTAATCGAGTAGCAGCACTATCTGAGCATGTCCACATTTCAGTCTTTGAGGGAGAAAATACAGTAAAAAATGAGGTCAAGCAGGGATTGTCAAGCTAAGTTAGCAGCTCTAAATGAAGGCACATGAATCCTTGCCTTTCAGTTGTACGGAAAATCTGCCAGGGCTAAACTTCGTTGTTAGGTTGGCCTAACAACAAGGCAGGGTAGCGGGGCTAGGAAAGAAGGGAAGGGAAGAAAAGGAAGACAAACGTGGCTTCCCGTGGCTTTACCAGGGTCACATCAGCCTCAGGAAGTGGGGGCTTGGGGACAACTAAACGTATGCAAATGAAATGCAACTTTATGAGGGTCACATCAGCCTTAGGAAGTGGGGACTTGGGGAACAACTAAACATATGCAAATGAAATGCAACTTTTCAGAGGGAATGTGTTGAGTTACTTCATTAGCACTGAGGCCGAGGGCAGTCCAGGGCTAATGCTAAATAGATCTGAGGGTTTCTTTTTGTTTGCTTCCAGGTCTTCAGGGCAGCGGGAGGAGAGGGTGGAAAGGCGAACAGAGATGTCCTTGAAAGGAAGCAGAACCTGTAAGCTCTACCAAGCCCTTTTGGCTTGAATACGGGCTTTTGTCTCCTGAAGGCCATGGCTCTGCTCCCTGAGAGTCCAGTAATGAAGCACTTGATTAAGACCTCATTAAAAGTTCATTGACATTCATCATGACCACAGCCATGGGGCAGCCCGGTGAGAAGGAAGCGGATGGCATGGCGGGGAAGCATAAAACCTGAGCAAGAATGCCCTTTCTGCCCCTCCACAGCTTTGCCTTTCTGGGGTCCATTTTACACTTTCTTGGGTTATCGCTCTCCTTGGCCCTCTGTAACGCCGATAATCCTGCCGTGGGAACACGCCTTGGACGTGTTCGCTGTTTCGCGTGTCATCGTTCCCACCTTCCGTGTCTTCCCTGTCTTCATCCGGTTGTCACAGGCCTTTTAGGGCCTGCAGAAATACTCACTTTTTGCGTCCTATGCTGTGAAGCATCCTGAGTCACGAACTGCTTCTGAGAAATAGTCAGATTCTAGGGGAAATGAGCACCTCCGGCCCTGGCAGGTCACCGCCACGCACTGGGGCTCCGGGAAGGAGAGAAGGCGAGAGGCTTTCGGCCTCCCTAGACGTGACTAGATACTGCCCAAAGGCCATTCACAGACAACAGGCACAGCCAGACATGACTTTTTGCCCAAATACAAGCCCCTGCTGTCAGATCCAGAGCCAAGCCCAGTGGCAAAACCCAAAGTGTCAGGACACGCACTCTTTCAGATGGCTGGCTTTCCGCTGCGAGGGCAGCCCTGGCTTTTTATTCTGTATCTTGACTGTGAATTCATGAAAGTATGCTTCAGAGCTCAAAATCCAATGAAGCAAGTCTGATTCTGCCCTACCAAGAAGCCAGCATTTGTGTCTACATTAACCCAGTGTCTATGTGACTTTTAGTGTTGGAAATAGTGGCAGTGGTTACGCACAAAAATTATTTGATTAACTAAATTTTAGTTACATTGCTGAAACTAAGAGAACTGAACTTCCTTCTAAGATTCAGTTTTACAAAGGACTCTACTAAGGCACTTGAGCAAGAACCTCCTACTCTCAGTATCTGGTCACCCAGGGTATCTGATCAGGTTCTTCCTTCTCTGTCCTGCCTCAGGTGATGCCGCTCATCTAACCAAGAGGAAAAAATGGATCTTTAAAAATTAGGTTTTTGTTAAAGGTGAGCTATTTCTCCAGCTTCCTCACGCTGAGAGCAGAAACTTTCGCCCCTGACCTTGGTGCCAAGGAAGAGCCAGTATTTCCTGGGCCCTCTGGTGGGGGCTAAATCTATATATACACATATTTCCAGGTTTTTGTTCTACCCTTTTCATAAGCTGAATTATTTCTGTCTAATTGAGGTGGCGCAGACTAGCTGTCCCCCTCATTTGGTCAAATTGAATCAGCTTGTTTTTCTTTGTACAGAATTTTCTCATGGTCTTGATGGAAGGTAGACAATGGACCAGATAGTAGCAGCCGGCTTTCGAGTCTCTGTCCGTGACAGTCACCCTGGCCTACCTGCAGCAAGAATCCTAGTGGACTGGCTTATCCAGACTCTCCCTTCCCCTGCTGCTTTCTCTTAGTAATTTTCCATCCGCTGGCCCCTACCCTGCTCCATGGCTATAAACTCCCACGTGTCCATGCTAGTGCTGCATTTGGAGTTGAGCCCAGTCTGTTCTCACTGTGAGTTCTCACTCCAGTGGTCCCTATACCTCCCTCCAACGTCCTAGATACAGTCTTTCTTATTATGCTTTAATAAAAGTTATAAGCATTTTTTTCCTTTAACACTAGAGAAAGAAGCATTAAAGGTAAATGGTGTTGGCATTCTTAACGCCAGTAAATTAACACTGCTCATTCTTCCCTTCTCGTATTCAGAATGAATAAGACATGAGATGGAGATAAATACTCTGGTTATTGATAAACCTAGACTGAATGATACAGTCTGGGTATAGAACCGCATGGGCAAACTAAATCTGTGCCCCAAGATCAACGATTTGCTACTCTGGTCTCAGGTCCAGCTTGAAGTTTAAGGACATTCCTGGTAAGATGATGACACGAAGGAGACTTGTGTCTCCTTTGTGGACAAGCTGGTTCAAAAATAGATCCAGTAGGCCTAGTGCTTTCTCTAACACTCACCAGTTAAGCATGTTGTTCCTGCTCCCTTGGGGAAGGAGAATGAAGGAAGAAGGGAGGGTGGAAATTTCCCTTGAAACATAAAACATTGAAACAAATTTCCTAGAAAAGCATAAAGAATTGGAGAAACACCCCATTCAATACCAAAACTTCATAACTGTTCTGAATCTTATTTGCTAATATGTTATTTTGATATCTTTGAATCTATCATCATAGGTTAGATTATTCTCTATATGTGTGCTCCCTTTACAGATTGCACTTAAAGCATATTGTGTAATGATGTGCAGTCAACTTCTACTTACCCATCCAGAGCCACCCTCCACCTTTCTCCCCTGCTGTCTACCCTAGAAGGCTAATTCCTGTGGACAGCACCAACAGACTCCTTTGACCAATGGTTCCTAGTTGGGTTTGGCCAGCGAGGAGCCCAAGAAAGATATTGAAAGGTAGATAGACGATGAGATGAAGACACCTATTCTCCTAGCCCTTTATCCGCAAGGTCGACAGAAACTGTTTAAGTTCCCAGCAAAGTACTGCAGCTTCTGTCCAGCCTTTCTTTCAAGTTCTGACAATCATCTTCCCTCGCCCTCCCAGGCCTAGCATTGGAGATAGGCCTGTCCCGGCATTTCCGCACCTCCCCACACCTTTACTACCTATGTGAATGTAACAACCATTGCCCCCTGTAAAGCTGGCTACTGGTTAGTCTAACTTAGCAAAATGAACTAGAAAGTCTTCTGTCCATCTATGCTCTGGAACATATTAAATGTTACAAATTTTTTTTTTTTTACTCTTTGGAGGTCAAACAACTAATCTCTAATGCCCTCTTGTTCTAGTAGTTTAGGAGTGAGACCGTTCTTTTGACAAACTTGTAAGATTTTCCTCATGATGTTTTTTCTTTAGTATGCTTCTAAAGTCAAGTGTGGTAACATATTTCCTAGAAAAAAAATCCATTTATTTAATTATTTTAAATTATTAACATGAAATTGTTTAAGAAAGCCCTTTTACTTTTTCTACCCATTTAGAAACACAGAAATGAAAATCTGCATCACATTCAAAAATTTTTAAATTTTAGATATCTAAACTAATTTTGTTTTCATGCAATTGCTCCATGAAGCACATTATTTTTTGTTATATTTGGCCACACAGGAACTGTGTGCTTTTTTATGTTTAGGGACATTTGTATCATTTTAGTCTGTGTTTTCCTTTGTAGAAGTCAAAAATTCACTGCGGTACACATTCTTGTTACTAGGGCAAAGGTAAGTTTCACCAGTAATACTTACATACAGTAGCCTTAGGGAGGTTGCAGTTCAAAGTTGAGAATTTTTCCCTAGAACCTAGCTATAAATTGTTCTAGGAAACTCCTATAATTTCTCAGAAACCACAAATATCCTCTGCAATGTTTTTGTTTTGCTTTGTTTTGTTTTGTTTCCCAGAAGGTTTGCAAGTAGCCCATCCAAGAGCTCTTGATGCTGACTGGCTGCTGCTCTGGGGTCCATCTCTGCAGACACTCCAGCATTCCCGCATCATAACAGGTTGCTCTGCTGAACGTAGCCATCTCCAGTGTTCTTGCTTTGTTCTTCTTAAAGCCCTAAGATTGCCGAGATGCCAGCAAAATGCCCTGTACCTTCTAAGGGTCTATTAATACAGTATTTTATTAAATTAAATTACATAACTGAAGGAGATATAGCACAGTTAAGGTTTAAATTATTAAAATAGGCATTTTTCTGACGATGTCTAAAATTTGCAGTTTTTCACAATTCATAGGTGCTCTAAGAATGTAACCCCTGTGAATTTCAGGGGTCCACTATACAGGAGACTTGGCATTTCATATTGCAAAAGTGCAGGCACCAATGAAGTCACTGATGGATACGTCTAACTTTCTAAAGCTACATTGGCTTTGAAGATCATAGTCAAGGCTCAACTTTAAGAATCAAATTAAACCCTCTATGCTCAGTTGTGGTACAAATGGAATCTTCATGAAACTCTCATATGTTTTAAAACTGGTATGTATCATTGACTCAGCTGCCTTACGAGTTGTCTGAGGGAATGGATGTGGTACCTGACTGTAACGGTCTCGGCTGTGTGCCTCCCCACAATCACGGATTCACCTGCAGTGATGTGGAATGTAATTGTATTTGGAAATAGGTCCTTCAATGAACCAATTAAGATATAAATGAGGTCTTTATGTGGCTCTGACTGGTCCCCTTGTAAGAATAGGAAAAGACAAGAGGCACATGTAATCACACACTTAGTTCTCATGTGGACTCTTTGCTTGGATCCTGAAATCAAATTAACACAAGACCAATTAACAGGAGGAAAGCATATGTTTTATTGATTTTACATGTATGTGGGAATCTCCACAAAATAATGAAATCTGAAGAAATAAAGCAAAAATGCTTTTATATTATTTAGACAAAGAACAACGAATTTGTGAAGAAAGGAATCTCTAGATTAGGGTAGTAAATGCTACCAAATTCTCTAATAGATAAATAGGAAAATTTGAAGCTAGTGAATCATAGCAAGGTTACTTAGTCAGGTCCATGAGGCCCCAGTTACCAAGCTGTAGTGGTAAAGGCTGCTTTGTCAGTCTGATTCAAGGAAGCCAGCTTCTGGAGGGGTTCTTGTGCCCAGTTACTTACAGGGAAAGACAGGTTCAATGGCCCTTGCTGCAGCTATCTTTTCTCTAATGTCCTAAGCTTAAAATACTTGGTATATCACTTTGGCACATTTTAGAATAGCACATCCTTAACTCTTTTTGATGTTTACACAGACATAAAACACCAGGTAAGATCAAAGCAAGAAGGTGGCCATCTAGAAGCCAAGGAGAGAGGACTCAAAAGAAACTAAATCTGCTGACTTTAATCTGGACTTTTAATCTCCAGAATTGTGAGAAAGTAAATGTCTGTTGTCTGAGGTATCACTCTGTGTTGTTTTATTATGGTCGCCTTAGAAAGCTTATACATTGATTGTGTTCAATGAATGTATTTATTTCCTGCTGTATCTACAACAATGGGCTTTGTTGTTTGAAGAGTATGTAACTGTACGACTGCTTTTCATTTCTTTTTTTAATTTTTTTTTTTATTTTAAAGATAGTAAAATCCAACAAAACAAAGTCAATCAAAACAAAGCAGTAGAACTGGTACAGAACTTCAAAGAAAGATGTTAGGAAAACAAAAGCTACAGTACATATCTTGTTACTTTCAGAATAATTGACCATTCCATCAGGTATAGTAAAATCAAACCAAAAACAAAACACAATAAAACCAATAAAAACAGAATATGAAATAAAGCAAAAAAAATTGATCAGAATAAAGGAAAACAATGAGAACAACATTGGGCCTCAAAGACAAGACAGAGGAGAATCCCCCATATTTGCTAATTGCATACTGTCATCTTCCCAAGAGATGCTCAGCCCACTGGCTTCAGGCCTACAAAATCAACTGAACAATACAAGCATTTAGTTGCTTTATGTACCATAGTTGCCATCAACTCAGCCAGTGCTCCAAACCAGCAGGTTGCTTACAGGGGTGGGGGGGAGTCCTTGATACCTAGCCTGCAGGCCAGTAGGCCTACAAGAGGTACATCTCTTTCTCCTCCTGGGGTCCGCGCCAGTCCCGCACACTCACCAGGAAGGCAGGCTAGGTTGTCTTCTGGTCAGAGCCTCCCTGCCCAACATGGCAGGATCTCGAGACGCACCTGCTTTTCATTTCTGATATGGCTGAGTACATTCCTGTTACACCAAATACTCTACAAATTACAACCCTAAATTATGGACAACATTTTAACAATTAAAATTAGGAATTAAGAAAGCACTGTAACTACTTAAAAGTACTCGAGAGAGACTAACAGTAGGTGAATTCTGGAAGGAACTTGACACTTGACAGATGGAAACAGCATTTGGTATCTTCACAATTTCTAGGCTGAGAGCAGTCCAATCTTCATCACATGGTGACATTTTAGAAAATTTGCCACTGTTATTGTTATTTCCTTGTTTGTGTTGTTTGGCCAAAGAACCGAAAGAGTTTGAGGAAACTCTCTGGAAAGTGAGGAGGAAAATTTAGAAAAGATAGAAGTCAAGGAGGGAGTCCTAAGCCCAGTGTAATTGAATCAAATTTCTGGCTAATTCTCTAAACTCATGTATGTAGACTGGAGTCCAAGCAACTTAGCTAAGGATAACTAAACTGAAATTTGAGCTGCTGCCAACAAAACAAAGGTTTCATTTTTTGCTCAATAAAATTAATTGCCTGATAAAAATCATTCCTCTGAAGAACTCTTTAAAAGAATGCAGTCTCCACAATGTAATATTTATAATGCCCAGGATACATTTCAAAAATATTTCACATTGATGAGAGACACAGAGACAGAGGCAGAGAATAAAAAGAGAGAGAGAGAATATGTGACCCATTCTCAAGAGACAAAACTATCACTGGAGAAACGGAGAATTTGAGTTAGGATTCTAAACAATTTGTAACTATGCTTTAGGAGATAAATGAGAGCATAATTACAATAAATTAAAAGATGTTCATTTTCAGTAGAATACTAACAACATTAACTTAAAAATTCAAATAGAAATTCTAGAACTAAAATAGATATGGTAAATCAGAATAATTATGTGAACACATATACAGGAATACAGAGGCAAAATTGGAAATGGGAATCTAAAATAAAAAAAGAGAACAGTGGCGCCCCAAGTAAACGTTACTCTTTGAGCCCAGGTTGTTCACTACCCAGAACCCAGGAAGGAGCACACTGACAGTGAACCTCCAGAAGCTTTCAGAAACTTAACGACAGTGTAAACAGGAAAGGCGGGGAGAGATACGGAACCTGGTAGGAACAATTATTTTTGCAGTTGTTCTGTCTTATTTTGCCAAAATAGAACTTTTCTTAAAATATTCTTTCTCTGTCACTACCACTTCATTTAAAAAGAGAGACTTAGAAGTAGCAAGGATATAATTTCAGATTATATACTCTCAAAGGGGAGAGCTGACAGCCTTGCACTGACAAGTCAGAAAGGGGAAAGATGAAAAGAAAGATACATTTGAAAATTGCTAATGCAGTTCAAAGTGTTATTTAATGTAGTTACTTTCTTGATATAAGTCTTTCAATTTATAATGTAATATACTTCTGGTGCTTCATTTTTTAACCTACTTAAGATGTGAACATCCAGTTCCATGTAGTATTTTTAATAAGGCAAAACTTCTAAAGTCTTTTCACTTCATTTAAAACAGGTGAAGCTAAGTAGCAAGTCTCAGAAAGAAAAAATTACTTCTTTCTGAACCCTTTAAATTTGGACTGGGAAGAAAGCAGGTAGCAGGAATGATTCAGAGAGCAAACCCTCCACGGTCGAGGGTGAAGATCCTTCCCAGTCCGTTGTTTGCCACCCACAGTCCAGCGTGGTTCAGACCCCTGGACACCTTTGTGAAGCCAAAGGACTTGAGTGATAATTTTGATGTAGAACCGCCACGGAGAAATATTTAATCCCCACCTTTTCAGGACCTGAAGGAAATATGACACCCAAGCTCTAACCTGGTCAGTGGCGCATCGGAAGCCCAAGCTTGCATCCCAGAAATCGACCTGGCCATTTAGGCCTGGCTAACAAGGCTAAGTGGAGTTCAAGGACTTCTGACTCAGAAGTACTTCCAAGTCTCCTCGGTGTTAGATTAAAATAACAGACTGAAAATCATCGCATTTTCCACCCTCAGGCTTCGTGAAAATCCCTGATTTTTATACCATTGTTTTTCCTTTCTAAAAATACGTACACTTTTTCATGTTAACACTCTTGAAGTTATAGCTCCACAGTTAATTATACTTTTAGTAGATTTCTCTTTGTTTGAGAAGCTTTTATTAAGTCAATGATATACTGTACATTAGAGCCTTGATAATGCTAAGGAAATAAGGAAATGAGTCCCTCTACTTAAAGCAGGCCCTGTACTTACTTATTCCTTGAGAGAACTGGCTTCTCTGATGGCTTCCCAGCTCACAGTCTGGTGAGGCACAGGAGATTTTGGACGGCACACAGAGACGGCTCACACAGCTCCTAACCGGGGCTTTGCCCAAAGAAGTCTTTAGTCACCACGATTTGCCTGACAGGCACTCTGGGAGGTGCCAGGGTACGGAGAACTTCGAAGGGAAAGCAGCTGAGGACTGCAGGAAGTGGGCAAATGTGCTAGAGGACTGCTAAAAGGACAGAGAAAAACAGGAGAAAATGCATCTACTCAATCAGCATGGCGCATGGCCAGCCCTGCACCCTATTTCCTTTGCGCTTTCTCTCTGCTATTTCTATAGAAAAGGGCTTAAGAACTTGGACTTACAACTCCTCAGATTTCTCCCATACTGTATGAGAATTGGTTGTCACAGAGTTAGTCTTTTAAAAGAGATAAAATATCAAATCCAATCAATTGGTGTAAAGTTATCATTTTTGTTGCTTCTAGCTTTACTCCATAATGTGTCTATGATCAGCACGCTTTCTTGTTATCGCATAGCCCATGGCATAATATACTGGTCTTATATCACCAGTGATTCTTGCATAGTATAAATTAACATAAGCATTACTTTATATAATGTCCTTTTGTTTATTTATTTTGATTCTCACTGCTCTTTTGTGAGATAAAAGGGACTAATATTTATTATCTTCTTTCTCAATAAATTTTCCCAGAATAGATCTTTTATGGTTACTGAATAGATAAAAATGAAGGAAGCTTCAGTAACCCAGAAATTGTGTGTCTGTGTGTCATTTGCCCCCGGTGTCTCTGGACAATTACAGCAGAATTCAAAGTTTCTGGTATCTCGCCAGAATATTTCGCCTCAAGATATAGTCTTTCCTGGGCCTTAACCTGCTGGTTATCCTGGCAAAAGGTCAAAATGAGCCCAGTGTGAACAATTCTGGGGCCAAATGGAGGAGCAAGTTAGTTCTTTCACAGCTTTGGATCCTGGGGCCAAGTCACATGCTAGGAAGGGCTTGTGATGAAGGTGATGACACTTGCCAGCTCATCAGGCTGATAAGACAAGGACGGAAGAAGTCTCCACTCCCGAGAGCTGAACCTCTTGATGATCTTCTGGGAGATAGTACTTTTAATTTTCATCAGCACAAGACTGTCTCCCAACCAGAAGGGGTCTTCCTGATTCATCACGCTCCCAGGCCACACAATGGGACCCCCGACAAGCAGAACATTGGAGAGTGAAAGAAGCGGACGTCATGAATGCTCATGAATTGCAAATGCTTCTTCATTAAACGGTGCTCCCTTGCTTGGGACCATCTGCTTGGTATGACGGCCCAGGTCCTCAGGCTAGAAACATCTGCCACTTAATAATTTCACCTCTTAATTAAAGCACAGCCAAAAGAAAGCCAAACATCGCCATGACCCTGGGCATATCAGAGTTTAGCCATCCAGACTAAACACCGCCGCCCTGGTTTGTCGTGAATAAGAGCACACAGGTGTACTGTTCGCCCAATACACTTGCTCCCTGCCAAGATAAAACCAATCTGGGTACATGAATCCTCTTTCTCATTGATTGAATGTATCATTTCAAAGACACTTTGTCTTCTGTTGAATTGATCTTCTACTAGCATGGCCTCCTGACCAGTTGTCTTTAAGCTGCTCTACCCTGAGGCACCTTGGTCAAGCAGTTAATGATCTATAAATAAACACTTTCATGCACTAAGGGAGATGTTATTTAAAGGAACCCCACTGCTAATCCTTTTGTACCGCAAAGAATTCTTTTCTGTGCAAACAGACTCCCTTTAATTGATGTATTTTGTAAGTTCAGATTTTTGTATCAGTTTTCACAACACGTGAAAATGCTCCGCCATGTACACAGTAGTGCACTAAATAAATACTAGGTGACGCTATTATTTCTCAGTTTGGGATCACCCACATTATTTTAAACTGTAGTCAAATTGTAACCATGTCACAGAGATTCCAGATATACATCCATTTCTCCCTCACCCTATCACCCGCAGTCTTACAACAGCCTTGATGCTTATACCTGTATTTCTTTTATTTGTTTATTGGATAATTTTCTTATATTGGGTTTTATACCTCAAAATATTGTCACAGGGATTAAATAAGAAATAAGACTCATGCTGTTGTTTATTCATGCAACAAACACTTATGAAGCATCATTATGTGCACAGCCACAGCAGGTCAGGTAATTCCCTTGTGGGAGTTTTGTTCCAGAAGAGCATAGGCAAGTAAATACATGAATAAATAGAGGGCTCGGTAAAATGTCACTGTTAGATATATTAAATAATGATACTGCAGAATAAAACAGCAGATAAGAATAGAGAGCTAATGAAATAGGGCTGGTCATGGAACACTCTTAGGGAGTGACATGTAGCATAAAACTGAATAAAGTGGAGGAAATAGCTCAGTGAAGGGCACCCCGTGTGAAAGGAAGGCGAGCAGAGCGCCCCGGCTAAGGACACATATTCAAAATCTTAAGAAAAGCAATATGGCCACGTGGACAAAAGAGAATTCCTGTTGACAGTCCAGTCAATATGATTTGAGTCCAGTGAATATGGTTTGAATATGATTTGTTTCCTCTGAAACTCATGTTGAAATTTGACTGCTATTGTAGTGCTGGCAACCCGGGTCTCTAAGAGGAGATGAGTCTGGTAAGAGAGAATCATGGCTGAAAGGTTACTGCCTTAGTGTCAATAACCGGATATCATGGCAGTGGTCTAACGGGATGGGAGGCCAAAGTGAAGATCACTTCCTCCTTTCCCGGCCTTCAGCCCCATTACAACTTCCTTCCCTGTGCGCGTGAAGAGAATTCCAGTCAGCTGCTCGCATGTCATCAATGCCCGCCCCATGCGCCACTTCCAGTCCAAGGTCATAGAATCCTCTGCCTCTCTGTACTCAGTCAGGTAAGAATGCCCAGCCCCACGTGTTGTGGGCTCCTCTCTGCAGCCTCAATGAAGACCACCTTCTCTTTCCTTTTGTTTCTCTATTGCGCTAGAAAACCCTAGCATATTGGTGCCATGACTCAGATTGGCAGTGTGTTAGCTCCTGGAGTTGTCCCCGGTTTTGAGCTTCCCCACCAATGAGCCAGTCGTTCTCCCTCCAGGCCCTGCCTATCTGCTGTTGCTGGCCTGCATCCAGTGCCGGACCACCTCCTTTGCCACAGGTGAGCCACCTTTCCATCTGGGGTTTCCTGCCATGATGGCTCAGTCAATAGCAGCTCTCACACTCCTTGGACAACCGAGGCAGAGCTGTTCTCAGCCTTAAAAATTTGTGAGCTCACGTTGGAAAACCTCCTGCCATCCCTAGACAAAGACAGTGGCTCTCACATTCCTTGGGGGGACAGCCCGAGGCAGAGCTGTTACCCTCTGTCCTCTAGGACCCCAGCCTGCACCTCGGTGATGGCCAGTCAGAACAGGTGTTGGGACGTTCCCTGTCACACTGTCAAAACAGGTGCGACCCCTTTTGATAAGTGTAGCCCAGGACAGCTGTCACGCTCCTTGGGCGGGGCTAACGCTCTGACATCCTGAGGCAGAGTTGTTCTCTTGGCTCACCTCTAATTTGGCCACTATAGGGAATACCATTTCCTGTTCCCCAAAAAACACACCTCTGGGGTGCCTGGTTTATAACCTTGGTGCTCTTGGCTTCAAGAAGGCCATAAAAGCCAAAAAACTGATGTTTTATTTATGTTTTCGTCATGGCAGCAGCAAGTGGGTAGAAACCCCTCAGGTCCAGGCCTTTTCCATGCTGAGGACGCGTCCCTCTCTTTCATGCACAGCGGTCTGAGTGCTTCTGGCTCACTCTGCGCCACCAGGGCCTCT
>RJWM01038095.1:0-16972 GCA_004363535.1 Dasyprocta punctata | reverse complement strand
AAAAAAAGAGAAAAATAATAATGATCAGAGTAAAGCAAAATGGTGAGAACCATATTGGTCCTCGAAGACAAGACAGAAGAGAGTCCCCCGTATTTGCAACATTGCCTACTGTCATCATGCAAAGAGACATTCAGGGTGCCGATCAGAGGCCTGCAAAATCTACGAAAAAACACTAGCTTTCAGTTACTTTATGTACCTTAGTTGCCATCAATTTAGCCAGACCTCAGAGCCAGCAGCTTGCTTACGGCAGGGGGGATGATGGATGATGTCCTTGGTGCCGGTGCCGCGTTGGGGCCCAGTTGGACCCATTCTGGTTCTCCTCTGGGGTCACGGAGCTCCCAACCCCGGAAGGCGGATCAGTTCTCCCTTGATGTGCCAGGAACTTGAAATTTAAAGGGGCCTAAATGCAGTGTCCCAAGTCAGTCTTCCTAGACAATTACCATTCAGAAGATCAAAATATAGTTTGAAATGGAAAGTGCACTCCCTGTGATCCCACAATCTGAATTCTGTTGAGTTCTATGGTATATAAAGATGATTTACCAATCTTTGGATAGTGAAATGCTGGTATGAAAATTGGCTCAAAAATACTATGTCCTGATTTCCATATTTTGGGCAGTGATATATACAGCAGCTCAATAATCATGAAGTATGAGAAACATCAAGTTAGTTCTTTATCCTTTCTTACTATTAGTCAAATACAGTACCTCACCTGGTCACTCATCTTCTGTTTTAATTGTTTCCTAAGCAACAGTTAGAATTAGACACACAGAGGCACATATATGCAGAACAAATGCGTAAATGATAGCAGAACACAAATCATTATTTAAAAGTTTTTGAAAATGGTAGATTTATATGTGATCTTTATTGACACTGTCTCTTGTTGATCTGTTGCCTTTCCCCTATTTTAAGTGGGTTGCTTTTGTAATGAAAAGAAAAAGTAAAATCATTTAAAATTCTCTAGAACGAGTTAAACATTTCATTAAATTAACTTCACAGTTGCTTTGTGCATGCTGTAGTGTAGACTAGGAGATTTTTATCATTCAGATACCTTTAGGCAGAAGCTTAAAAATGGAAGGCATCTTCCTTAAGGAATTCCTAAAGATAGCTAGAAAGATAATATGGAAATATTTTTGGCCAGAGAAAGATTACAAACTACCATCTCAGCGGGTTCCTGATGTCTTGTGGAGATCAGATACAAGCTTTGAGACAGACATAGCTGAGGAGATAACTAGCAGAAAAGTGCCTTGTGCAAGAAATTAAAAGCTGAAAATCTTGTAATTATACAAAAGAAGGTCTTAATATTGGGGATAAAGACACCAAGGGAATGAGGGAACCTAATTCCTAACAGTGATTTCCCTTTTTGCCCATGGAATATTAATAAACTTATAATAAATAAACCTTGTTCAAGCATGTTTGCATGATCAGTGGCTCACAGATTGGCAACGGAGGAGGTATAGGCAGTAATGTCATTCTGATAAGAAGACATAATTTAGAAGACTTACACATAACTCAAAAACAGTGACACTTCTCAAACTTGATGAGCCTCTCCTTGAATCTAGGAATGCATTTTGGAACATTTGTTCCACATGCAAAGAAATGTTTCTGACAAAAGATTTATCACCCATTCAGGTTATACAAGCAAGTCTTACTACCAAATCAAGAAGACTGTACCGTGTTGCAACTTTTAAACTAAAGAAGTTGATTTCTGCTAAAAATACGTATTTACCTTCTGTTGTAGTGATGTAGTGTACCTCCTGTTGTATTGATGAGTCACAAAAGACTTTTTACACATATTAAAATTTAGTTAAAATACGACTTCTTAAACTGTGATTCTGGTAGACATCTCTGAGAGTCTTGACTTTGTTTTCTTTTCAAAGTTATTCCTCCACTATTCAAATAGTAGAGATTTGGTTTGGTTTGGTTTGAAATCTTCTTAGGTTTCAGGGCCAGATAAGCTGAGGTTTCAGTAAAATCTAGAACAGCGCAGGGTACAAATTAATAGGACTCTACTGGCTGCCAGAACCATGTGACTGTGGAGATTTTCAGCTTATCTCCCAGGGCAGAAGGGCCTGTGCAGCCCTCAGTGGCTCTCATGCCAATCTTCACTGACTAGTGAGTGGCATTAGGGAAGTTATATTACCACTCTGAGACTAGGCTTCCTATAACAAGGGTAGCAACATCTCTATTAAGGCAGTATAAAAATTCAGTAAAATATTATAACCAAACTACTATCATGTAGGCTTTTTATAATAGGAAAGGGCAGTAAAGGGCATTGTATTAATGACATGGTTCATCTTTTGATTGTAGACAAGTAAGTTTAGATACTCAATGTTCTTTGGGATTATTGAGGTCTAGCCATGTCTCCTCCCAGATTGACTGTTGCAGCACCCTTTGGTCCTGAGATCTATTTATCCATGTTTCTATGCAAAAGCAAAAAAAGAAATATGTGCAACCTCTCCCAGCACAAGTACAGCTGAAAATCTTGATTTTAGCATTTAATACAAACATACAGTGTGCTAAGCATGCTGTTGATTATATAGTAGCAAATATTAAATTGTAGAACTTCATGTCAGGTAGCCCAATAAGTCTAAGGAACTGAGACTGTTATTTGTTTTCTTGTAGTCAGTCTTTACAGGATATAAGACATTCTATTAGTTAAATGCTATAATTTATGATCCTATTGAAACCTTAAAATTATCTTTTAGCTAAAAATAATTTTTACAATTTTATAAATGAAGCATTGAGATCTATTGAAGTTAACACTTAAAATAATGAGGGGATGACTAAGATTGAGGTTCAGATTTGAGTTAATTCACCCAGCCTGTGCTATCGACAACTTTTTCACTATCAGTTTTAGAATACCTTGGCATTCATGTTGACACCCAGAATTAAATATAGCTTTCTACTTTTTCTAGAATTTCAACACATTAAGCATGTTAAAACCATGTGCTTTTTTATTATGAGCCGTCCCAAGAGGAATAAGTACCAAATGCAGTGTCTGATTTAGGAATACTCCAGATGCGAATGAAAATACCCAAAAACTACTTTTATCTCAACAATCATGTCCATTCATTTTGCCATTATTACTAAGCTCTCCATAAACTTGTCCTCCCACTCAAGAGCTGCTTGTGGAGGACTCCCAGCCCTGATTAATTGAAAGCTCAGAGCTCAGTGATGAAGCTCACTAGTGTTCATGATTCAGGAGTTTCAAGAGCTTTCCATTTTTGTTCCTTAAGAGAATTGGTCTAGGATAAAATTGGAACCTTAGATAACTTGCTAGAAAGAATGAGAAACTAGGAATTCTCACACCATGTTCTGTTTACCTGAGTGGCATTTTCAAATTACTATTCTTCTAACAGGAACTTGCTTATACTGGTTTCCTGAAGTGATATTTGTTGTCTAGCACTGTTTTGACTTTCCAAATGTGCACTGTTTATAAACAGATTAAACTACTTTTATAGAATTCACAAAGTTAAACAAGGTCATATTTTTAGACTTAGTTCATAGGTCTTCGTCTTAGACTTCAAAATAAAATAATTCATTTTTAAAGGACAAAATTTTGTACTGGATTTTATATGTGGTCATGTCTTATGTTCATTTTACAAATAAAGAAACTATAGGTGATAGAGGTTAGGTTACTTGACAGACTCACTCTAAGTGAAGAATTTAGGATTGCCAGCCATTCATTCGAAAGTGAATCACTGTGAGCATGGCTGCAGGTTGGATCCAAATTGCTCCCAGCCCTAATTTTACACCCTTATGCAATGTGATGTGCCCATTTATGGTGAATGAACATTTTTACAGTAATTTCATCGCATATCTCTTCGATATATCTATTATATTCCTTTTAAAATATTGTTCTTCCTTAAAAATTAAGCACTTGCTTTTTCATTGTAAAGCTTCAAAAATAAAGACCTATTTAATAAAAAGAATAAAATAAAAGTTCCATTTCACCCAATACTGTACTTCTCAGCCAATGCTGTTCCCCAAAGGGAAATGCTGCTTACAGCTTAGGGTGAATCTTCTCAGGTCTTGTTCCATGCCTTTGCTTATGTATATATGCACATATATGCTTACATAATGTTGGTGTGTTTTTCTCCATTTTACATGACAATTTATCATGTTATCTGGCATTTTTGAATTATTTTGATATGCCAGATAGTGTTCTACACAAAATAAAATTGTTGGTATATGAATATCCACTTCAGTAAACTCTTAACAATTTTAAAAACAACATCCCAAACGGTGAGCTCTCTCTGCTACATCCGGGGTAAAACCAGTGAAGACTATTATTGTAAGGGTCCCTGGTGTTTTGGCAGAACACATTTACAAGTAACTGGACTTCTCTGTATTAACTTGTTTTTCTACCCATCAAACAGAGCTTGAGAACAAAATTTAGAAGGAAGTAGCCCCTTAATGCTATTGTTTTATCCTGCAAGGTTACTCTATTGAGAAACTCACCTGGAATTCCCTTACTGAATACTTAATCATAAAATAGTTTCTGTTGGTTTCTAATGATATGAAGCTTCTTTTAGGTTTTTTCTTTTTTCTTTTTTTGCTAATTTTATAAAAATTTGAGTCATAATTGAAATGATGCCCACTCTTGCTAAAACATGCAAACAGTATAAAAAGATCTTTTATAGGAAGTAAGTTTCTCTAGTGATAACTACTGAAGAGATGCAAACATTCCTAGTTTTTCTATAGCTTTAGCTTTACAGTCATATAGTTATACAACTATAGATTAAATTGCCTCTTAGGAGATCATGTTCCAGCTATTTTTCTAGGTTCAATAAATTATCTTCCATTGATTCTTTTATTTTTATTACATATTATATATACACACACACTTTGCTTTAAAGCACAACTTAGCATTTTACCTGGTTTGATTATTGGTGAAAGGAAAGAAGGACGGAATGAATGAAGGGAAGGAGGGAGGAAAAACAGCCTTCAGCATCATTTGTTCTATAATAAACTTTGCAGTTGATAAGCCACAGCCAGAATAAAACATCTCTAGAATCAGAGAGCTGTAGAGTGGGTAGTAACTTTACAAATCATCAGTGATGGCGAACCTTTAGAGATCAACTGCACAAACTGCAACCCAAAACCCACTTATTCATCGCATAGTGCTGCCCACACTGCAATTAAGCCTGAGTATCCCATGCCTAGCTGCTGAGGCCATTTGGCTCACCTGACAACAGAGAGGGCTCTCCATGCCCACGCAGCATGTATGCCATTGGTTTACCTCCACTAATCTAAACCACTTCTCCACTGAGATCCTAACTGGTTGGTTATTGCTCTTTGTTTGAACGTCCTCAGTGATAGGGACCTCACAGGTTTGCATGGTAGAGCTTTCCATTTTCAGATTCCTCTCCTGATTTTATCTACTGATTGGCATTCTAATTTTCATCAACAGACGATGCCATCATCATACTAGGACTTGTTAATGTATGCTCTGCACTCCTAACTTTAGAGGGAAGTTTGATCAGGAATGCAATACAAAGAAAGTCCAATGTGCTCCGCATGTTTGTATGAGAAAATAAAATATTTTCATGCCTTCCTTGCAAAAAGAGAAAAAATAGCAATGCTCTGCACTGCCAGATTTAAAGACTACTATGCAATCTCCTGCTTTGCTGGGTGTAGTGAATGCTGAAAAGCACCTCTAGAAATAAACTTGATGCTGTTTTTTTAAAAAGAAAAAGAATAATGATATTCCTTGACTTACCAATTCCGGTGCCAGTAATGATACAGGAATTTAACATGAGGAAATAAAATGACTTTATACAAAAATGTAGTTTATGTGTACATTTAGCATTTTGTATGATTGGAAAACACTGATAAATCTAACCAATAATACTAACTATGGTATTTCTGTGCCTATGACATAAATTTTTGAGGATATTAAAATTATGTCATTAAAATATTTATGGAAGAGAGAAGCTGGTTATGTATATATGCACGCCTGGAATAAAATATTGGAAAGAAATTCCTTATAATGTCAACAGTGATTAGTGGATTATGGGTAATATTGTTTCTTGTCAAGGTCTTGTATTATATCATTACTCTGAATTATGTATATATTATATTATGCTAAAAACTATAAACAAGGGCCAGGAGTTTGGCTCAGTGGCTTAAGTACCTGCCTGGCAGATGTAAGGTTGTGAGTTTGATCCCCGGTACCAACAAAACAAACAAACAAGCAAACAACAGCAACAAAAACTATAGACAGACAAATAGAATTTAGAAAATAAAAAAATCAAGGAGTATGAGCTTTGCAGTAAGTTAAAACTCAAACCAAGTAATCATCAGCCCTGCCATTTTCCCACTGATTGTATTTAGGCACATAATTTTATTTTATTTTATATATTTATTTAATTATTTATTTTTTTGTGGCACCAGGGATTGAACTCACAACCTCATGCCTGCCAGAGAGGCACTTAAGCCACTGAGCCAAACTCACAGCCCTAGTATTTTGAGGCAGGGTTGCACTATGTAGCTCAGGCCGGCCTTGTGCTCATGGTGTAGCCCAAGCCAGCCTCGAACTCACAGTGCTCCTCCTACCTCAGCCTCCAGAGTGCTGGGATTAAAGGCATGCACCACTACGCCAGCTTAGGCACATAATTTTAAAAATGTGATTCATATATGTGAACTAGCTAGGATTCTATCTTTTAAATAGTAAACACCCATTGAAAATTTGTGACTTTGGTTTTCACATTTTATTAGTGGTTCAGTTCTTCGACTTCTACTGGAAGAAATGAAATTAGAGGGTTTTTTTCCCTATGTTTTCCCTTCTTTTTGTTCTATTTCATAGTAGGGGCTGTGGTAGCATGTAAAATAATCTGTTTTACTACATATATTCATTTGAGTCATTAAATCCAGTAATGTGCATCTCTGCACAGACATACCATCTGGAATAACAAGTGTCCAAGTAAGAACTGACCACATCACCCCAGAACATTCTCTCTGTAGAATGAGTTAATAACCAAAAGAGTCATCAAGATTTTAGTCACAGTGGCTGAACCAAGTCATGGATAGATGTGCTGTAAGAAGGTAAGAGAGTGGACAAGTATTCTCAAATATTTACAAAAGATTCTGCCATCCCTTCATAACAGTTTATGAGAGCCTCATGCTTTCTACCAGAAAAGTTTGAATAGAAATAATAGGACTCAGGTAAATGCTCATATAGCTTTCTACAGAAAAAATTAATCTTTGCCAACATCAGAAAAATATGAATAAATCACAGACAAAGCCCTTTGATATGATTAGACAGCAAACATGTGCAAGTCAGTAAGCATATTCTAGTTTTCTACCATTTCATTTAATAATTTATAAAATTTAATTGCAAAAAGTAATGCACAGGAGCCAACAAGTGTAACTTAATTTTATCACTTAGATCAGTAGTTTTAGTCACACTATAAAACTAAATGAGTAATTGGAAGACTAAATACTAAGCATTGACCAAATCTTTCTACAATTAAAGTATATTATTGTGTAAGATATTTAGAAGTCTTTGGGGCTAAAGCTTTCCACAGAGTGAAAGTCTGACAAGTCTTCACTTTCCTGACATGTCAAATTTTAGCTTCTACTTTCCACCTTGGTTAGTAATATTGCCCACTCTTTTTCTCCTACAATATAGTCACCTTGAGGACAGCAGCTCTGACTATTCAATACTGGCATTTCCCTAATGCCTGGCCATATATTTGAGGGCTAAATGTTTGTATAGTGCATATCTTAGTTACTTTTCACTCGTTGCCGAGACAAAATACCTGACGCCCAAAATTAGGGAAGGAAAGTTTTATTTCTTACAGTTTCTCAGGAGATTCAGTCCTTACTTAGTTGGCTCTAAGGCAGTGTGGCGTGGTGGGGTCATGGTTCATGGCAGCCGCAACAGCAAGGTATGCTCCAGAGAGAGGGCGGGTGGAAGTGCAAGAGGAAGACCCGCCTTCCATTACACTGTATGTCAGCTCCACCCCGGGCCGTTATGGCACTCACATTGCCAATCCCACACTAGACTCAGCACCATCAAAAGCATATAAGGACTTGGGAGTACATAGCATACCCAATACATTCCACCCTTGGATCCTCAAGGACTCATGTACATTCTTCATACAAAAGACATTTAGTCCATCTCTAAGAGTTGCCAAAGTCCTAACAGTTTCAGCACTGCTGAAAAGTCCAAGTCCCAAATCTCCTTCAAGATCTATGGCAAACTCTTTATCTGTAACCCTCTATACAAGTGAAAACAAGATTAAGCACTTTTAACATATAAAGGCACAAGATAAACATTACCATTCCAAAAGTTACAAACAGGGGAATACAAAGCATTGGAACCAAAGCAAGTCCAAAATCCAGCAGGGAAAACATTAAGTCCTGGAGTTCTCTGTTCAGCATCTGAAGTAACCTGGTTACAAGCTCCAACAGGCTTGAGTGACTCCACCCCTGTGGCACCTTCAGGGGTCTTAACTTCCATAGCTTTCCTTGGACAATCCATGTTCCTTGGCTTCACCCTTACATCTTTATACATTGCTCTCTGCAGGCAAGGCAGAAGTTGCCTTAACCTTTTCTTGTATGTAAAACCAGCACCACATGAGTGCCGCCAAGATCCGCTGCAGGCTGGAGCAGTAGCCAGGCTTTCCTCTTTCTTGGCTGTAGGAATTGACTGCCTGGATCGCTAAGCTCTCTGAACCTAATTGTGAGGAATAGCTTCTCTATGCTACCATCATTCTGGAATCTGGTGTGGCCGCCTCCATTTTGGGACATGTGGCCTCTGTTGCCACTCTGGGACAAGGCACTCTATAGCTGTTTGTCACCACTCCAGGGCAGGGTACTCTGCGGCTTTTTGTTGCCTCTCTGGGACAGGGCACTCTGCGACTTTTTCCTCCGAGCAAACTCTTTCACTTTTGAAGGCCTGAGGCTGAAAAGGGTGGAGACCCACTGCTTCCCGGGATGCCCCCAGGTCATCTTTTTTATTCTTTTGTTCCTTCTCAGCAATCAAGGTCTCAGCTCCATCTTTATAGTCCACAGCTTCCTGGCCAAACTCATAAGGTTTTAAATCACCATGCTGGGCTCCTTGCTCTTTATCTACAACATAAATCTGGCTAAGAGCCCCCAACAAAAGCCAGGCCACCATTTCAATATTTGGTTGCCTGGAAATTTCTTCTGCGAGATTAATAAATCCATTGCCCTTAATCACAGTCTCAGGCAAAGTCTCCAGGCATGGGCAGAATGCAGACAAACTTTCTGCCAAGCTGTAACACACATCATGTGGAATCCAACACCCAATGCCATCCTTCTTCCCAGCAGAAACCTCCCAAGCCTGGTCTTTACCAGCAGGCTTTCTATCAGCCTTCTGGTCTCCTGGGCTCTGACCAGAATCTCCCATACAGAACAACCTAAGCCGTTCCAGCTCTATGCATGTAGACAACATCTCTGAACCTTTCCAAACTTTCCCTGCAAGACATTTCCAAAGGCTCTCGAACCACATGGTCAGGAATAGTCACAGCAACGACTCCACTCCTCTGGTACCAAATTCTGTCTAGTTACTTTTTGCTCATTGCCGAGACAAAATACCTGATGCCCAAAATTAGGGAAGGAAAGGTTTATTTCTTACAGTTTTTCAGGAGTTTCAGTCCTTACCTAGTTGGCTCCAAGACAGTGTGGCGTGGCAGGGCCAATATTCATGGCGGCCGCAACAGCAAGGTGCACTCCAGAGAGAGGGCAGGCAGAAGTGCAAGAGGAAGCCCCACCTTCCCTTACACTGTATGTCGGCTCCACCCCGGGGCGGCTGAAGCACTCACATTGCCAATCCCCGTGCTAGACTCAGCCCCATCAAAAGCATATGAGGACTTAGGGGTACATAGCATACCCAACACAGTGCATGAGCTAAAATACGCCTCAGTTCTGCCTCCAGTTTTTGTGTTTGGAGTCCACTAGCAACATTTTTTTTTTTCCGAGTGTGCAAAGAACTCAAGGCTCATTTGCTCTCAACATCCAAGCCCTGTCACTTGGAACTTAGATACCTGGTTACAGAAAATCTCAAACATCCTTCTGCTGTCTGTTTTCATGACAGTTGACTTCAGAAATAAAGTAATATTTATGCCTGCTTAGAAACGGTGTAAGGAGAATTTCTTTTTGGGTGCAGGATCTTCTCTATTTTAAGAGAGTGCCAATCTTAGGAACCACTGTGTCCAGGAGTGTTAGCAGAGTGTAGAAATGAAAGATCTTTGTTTTTCTTCACTCATAAGTACATAAAAATGTGCTTACTAGGTATTGTCATCCTCTTTTAATACTCTTGAGTGAGACTCTGAGGTTTCACATAAAAATGAATCTATATCATGGTGTCCTCTATAGGATTTGGCTGAAAACAAATCATTTAATTTGGCAGCCAGACTTACCAGTGTGGTGGCATTACAGCAACAATTCTTTGTCTATCCTTAGAATAGCCCTCAGTAGAGAATGGGAAATTTATGAGTATAATGTGACTTGGGGCACTTTACACGCAAGAAGTTTGAAGCAATTAGCAAGCATGCAGCAAGCATCACAGGAGGAGTGTCCAGATGAGTGAGCTGAATGTATAGACGGAGGAAGACTGGGTTTCTTGAGTCTTCATAATAGGATTCTGAAATTGGTAGCAGCTTAAAGAATCGACCCATTTTTATTTTACTTTGAAATTAGATTAAAAAGATTTAAAGTAGCTATAAAATATTCTTGCACTGTAACTAAACCAGCTGCTGCACATGTAAGTTTCTCCTGATTTTTTTTTGTCCCTACATGAATGTTTTAGAACACTTGCTTTGCTGAAGGTATTAGTCTGACCACCTTCCTTACTACATAGGATTTCAATATTTTGAATTTCAATCTTTGTCATTTATATCATACACATGAGAAATTTCAACTATAAGACACATTTGCAAAATGGTTTATTTTGAAATAAGTTTAGATTTCACATAAAAATTATGAAAATAATCACTGTATAAAAAATCACTATATACCTCTCACCTAGATTCACCCAAATGTTAATATTTAACATTTGCCCTTCTCATTCTTCCCTTCATCTCCCTGGTTCTCTGCACACTTGTTGAACACACACACACTTAAACACCCTTCAACTTTCTTAAGAAATGGAGAATGATATCACTTTACCTTTAAATACTTCATTGAGTGCACACACAAAACAGTAACAGTTTATGAGGCGTAAATGTTTTCTCTCACTCCTCCTGTGCACATTATTACAAAACTAATGACACAATTCACTTACATCACTTTTTCCTGCTGTGTTCATACCTGTCATGAGAATTTTTTTCAATAGAGTACTGCCAGTGGCTGTCACGTAGAAGCCTACCTGGGAACAGCTTCTAGTCAGTTGTTATACATGGGTCTCTTTGAAGTACAGCAAAGGCAATTAGAAGAGCAAGCTCTCAATTTCTCACCTGCCTCTTGACTTAATGTTGGAAATTCTCTTCTTACTAAGTCCCCTTGTCACTAGAGCATCTGATACATATTAAAGTATAAAATAATAACTGGAAGACTTTGTTCCCTATATGGTGTTCTATAAATGTAATTTAATTATTGGATGAAGTAACAATGATATTGTCTTGTAATATTTAAGCAAGCAAGTATTCTGAGAACCAGAGAAATACACAGGAGAAACAAATAATTTGTGTACACTTTTGTCTATAAAAAACTTCTTATATGACTCATAATTCTGCATTAGACACATTTTGCTTAGTATATAAAGCATTGTCATTTACTGTGTATCTTCTTGCCTCGGTCCTGAAGTTATAAGATTATAGTTAGACAATGAATGTACCATTTGCAACATATATCTAAATATATTTGTAGCATATATGTGCTGGAATGTGGTATTTGCCCTATAAATGTGTCCACTAATAATAGCATTCTTTTTTTTTTTTTTTTTGGTGGCACTGGGGATCGAACTCACAGCCTCGTGCCTGCCAGACAGGCGCTTAAGCTGCTGAGCCAAACTCCCAGCTCTAGTTTTTTTGAGACAGGGTCGCATTATGTAGCTCAGGCCGGCCTTGTGCTCACGTTGTAACCCAAGCTGGTCTCGAACTCACAACACTTCGTCTACCTCAGCCTCCAGAGTGCTGGGATTAAAGGCATGTGCCACCATGCCCGGCAATAACAGCATTCTGCCTGATACTATATTTGCTTGACCCAAGAAAGCAATGACTCAAGCTATATTATCACTATTACCATGATTCACATTAAATATAGTTTTTAAAATTTAAGCAAACTTCTTTGGGGGATTGCATTTAATAATAAAATCCATATATTAAATTAACTCTTGAAAACTATCTTCTTGTTTTTCCTTAATTTGACTGGGATTAATGCTTACCAAGAACTGTGATAGAGATATGGTCCTGACAACCCTGGGAAGTGAAATAGTATAATTTTTATATTTCTGTTTCTTATCTTTGAGTTTATTACTTCATTTTTAAAATTTGCTGTTGTTTTGCAATGCGGTATTTTTTGCAGTTAATTGTTAATGTGGAAATGCCAGGATAAATATGTGAGAAGGAAGTCAGGATAAATAAAAAAGTTGTGGTCTTCTCTGTATGTGATTTTGTCCACAGGATAAAATGAACTAGAATGTTAAAAACACTGTTTAGGTAGACATTGAACCTATGCTTATCAATCCAGATTGTGTGCTGTTTTAATAGATACCAAACATAAACAAGGACTTAGAAGATCATAAAATTTCTCTCTCTGTGTCTCTTTCCCCATCCTCTAATTATCATCCTTCAGGGATGTCTTGGGAAATTATAAATTGATCACCAAATCAACCAGTATGCAGCATGCTTCAGGGTAAACTCATACTATCTGGAAATGAAGTTTGGATCTTCCACCACAATGCCTAGTACAAAATGGAGCTATTTTCTTATGTATTTGTATTGATATGATTTAGGTCAGTGATGGCAAACCTATGGGACTTGTGCCATAGTGGGCATGCAGAGGCCTCTCTGTTGGCACTCGAGTCAGATTGCCCCAGCATTGGCCCAGCAGCCGAGCATCAGATATTCGAGTTTATTTGCATAGTTGGCACTTTTTGACAAATAAGTGAGTTTTGGGTTGCCATTTGGGCACTCGGTCTCTAAAACGTTTGCATTCACTGATTTAGGTTATCACTTAGTCAAGCTGACACTCTCTTTCTTTTCCATGACCACAACCTTATAGAATTAGACTGATGTGTATGATGTATTTCTGCTAGCCATTTTTTCCAACTAACTTGATTACTTTATGGGAGTGCTGTTTAACTGCCCTCCTTTCCAAAGATATTATAATTTATGTTTACAAGTTAGACTATAAGAGACTAATTTCATGTATGCTGTCATTATTTTACTTGAGTGAAGTTGCATGATAATCATGACAGAAATTCGTAGATGAACCTAATGACCATCGTGTATTATGTTAAAGATGCAGTGAAAAACTTGTTCAGATGGTATTCTTTCTACTAATGGTACAGATAAATCTCTGAATGGTACTTTACTTAGCAACAAGCAAACATGGAAATCCAACATGCTAGGGTGGCACCAGCACAAAATCAAACTATGCAAACATCTGGATAATAAATAAAATGACTTCAGAATATGGTTGTTAGTAGCCAATAAATAAGAAGACAGATTCCCACAAATGGTTGCTGCTTTCCCTGGTAGGTGTTCTTAAATTATCCTACCACAAACATCTTTTACTTTATTAACATTAATTATCAAGTGGGTTGAAATGATTCCTGTTAGAGTCTGTAACACTCTTTAATTCAAAATTACTAACCATTAGTTAAGTCTCCCAAGGCGCAATAAAATGCTTACCTTGCTGAAAATGGAGATAGAGAGATTGAGAGATTTCACAAGTGATAATGAGGAAGCTAGCCTTCCCACTTGGCAAACTGGTTGTTCCAGGTGTCCAATACAAATAGAGGAAATGTATTTCCATTTATACTTTAATTCTGAAAGTTCAGGCATTCTTGGGAATGCTTAACAATTTCATAATTGTTGTTAGACCATTTTTGTTTGCATCCATTCTTAAGATAGATTCTATCTGGATTTCACTCAATTCTTAGGGAAAAATATACTATTATATTTTTTTAACATCATTGAGCTGATTTTGTGTCAAGTTCAAATAACTTGAAGATTATATCTTCTACATGAAAATCCTCCAATGCCCTTTTGTAAACAGAATTTGAAGCTATTCAAGTATACTGACTCTCTTGAGAACAAACAAAATGAGTTAAATATATATGCTGAAAATGTCAGATTGGTTTAAACACTCAGAAATGAGTCTACAAAGAACTTACTTGCTGTCTCTATGACCTTACACTTGAAATTAATTTTGCTTCAGCCAAATATCTTGTTTGATTAAGTACTGATGACACAACTCTATAGTATGTGTACATATTCTCATATATTCACTTCTTGTTGGGACATAAAGACAGAAGGAAACTCTCAGTTGCACACAGTTTAACTATGTAAAAATGTATCATGAACAATGTTTCTCATCTGCTTCTAGAAATCTTTCTGTAATCAACATCAAGTGAATATAACATGCTGTTTAAGCATCAGCAATATCCACTTCCTGTGATAAGCTCAGAAAGAATATAAATAAAGTTGAAGAAAAACATTTCAGGTTATTTTTAAATGGATCAGTAATATAAGGCATGAGGTTTTACTACCAAAACAATTTAACTATTGTGATATTGAAAATTCTAGTTTAATCTCATCAGTCAGGTGATCTGTAGTAAAATTAACTTTGACAACAAAGAAACTATTTCATACCATACCCATCCACAGTATGTAAGGCTGTGGCCAGGAGCCGGTCATATGCATTTTTCTTTACAACCTGAACCCCATCTCAGTTCTTCAGACTTATCTTGTGCACTCTTGCCTATTAACATTTGTATGAGTTTTTCCTTTTGCCTGAGTCTTTTTTCCTTACCCACCCCAACCTTCTGTATTTCATGCAGTTATCTCTAACTTATTATCCTTCAAGTCATTGATTAGCTTTGGTTTATGTTTTTCTTGTTCTTAACCTTTTTATATTCCACGGTAGAGAGTGTAAGTCCTCTCATAGCAAGAATCATATTCAATTTATTTCATCTCTCGAATTTAACAAGATGTAAAACCACAGTGCTGAAGGACTAAGTGAATAGTACATAAATTCATTTTCCAGATTAGCCCTTGGAGGAAGTGTCTAGAGAGAAGATTAACAAGTGATTAGACAGAAAAGTAATGTGCTCGAACAGCTTGAGCAAAGTTGGTAGTGATAAGCAAGGAAAGCTTAGTGATTGATATACACAGGATAGTTCTGTTGGAGTTAATGAAAACAAGATTAAAAAGATATAATAATCCTACATAACAGGGAATACTGATAACCACGCTAGGAAGTTTGAATATGGTTTCATGGTTTAATAAGGAACAATGGTAGTTGTTATATGAGGGAAGTTATATCATGAAAGTTGCACTATATTTTTGCACCCTTTTTCCCTTATAATTCTGTTCTTGAGAACCAATCAGTTTCCATATGTTTTATATTACAGGATTGTTAGAAGATGTCGTACTTTCAAACTAGTCATAAATACGAAAACTTACTGTTGATTATTGAGGGATGAAAATATCCAGTAAAACAAATACGTTTGGAACAGGAATAGAAAGAATATGAACATTAATACAAGACATAAATATTTCAGAAAAATATTTGTTTTCTTCGCCTCAGATATAATTCCACTATTAAATGGACTTTATGATTTTAAAATATGTTCTCAATAAATTAAAGTTGCCCTTATTACTATGATAAAGTTTCTTAAAAAATAAACTTAAATGTTTTAATTATCCAAGTGACATTTCCTATTCAAGAAATTCCATACTTATGATGATTTGACTTATTTTGTAATTAAAGATCTTTTCCGATTAAAATACAATGTATACTCCTGATAGATACTTAAAAAAGTATGGAAAATGTAAAAGGAACAGAAACCTTGATTACATTGCCCAGAGCCCATTATTTTTTACGTTTTATTTGATTTCATGGTTTTTCTAGTGCAATTTTATTTTGCACTGTTGAAATTACAATTCAAAACCTACCTTTCTTTGTTTAGAGCCTATTCCTCTGGTGGAAACTGTATTGTATACCTTTTTCTATATGATTCTTTTTAAACTTAATGTCTATTGATTGAAAATACTCTGTTTTATAAGCATTTTCTCAATATTTGATATTTAAGAAATTTCTTAAATTTTGTTGTGATGAAGATTTTTTCCACATTTAAATTTATTTTCATAATAATTCCTAGGCTAAAGAAAAAAAATGTCATTCCCTTTACAACATGATTTTCTAATGCATGAGTTATTTTCCTTTTGTCAGATTAAATATTTTAGTAATTTTAAAAACTTATAAAAGCATGCTGTGTTTTCTAAAGTCTTGCACTGAGGTAAATAAGTAGGTTAAGCAGGTGGGCTTCAGAACCAGGAAGATCTAGGCCTGAATCCCAGCCTCATCACTTTCTAGTAGTGTAACTTTCTCTGAATTACAGTTGAAAACAGTAGTATCTACTCTTTGGGGGTTTATTAAGAATAGATTAAGGAAAATATATGGAAGTATTTGTCCTAATGTCTGGCAGTGAAGTTTATTAAAAGCTAGGTATTATTGCTTTTGTTATTATTACCATTAGGATTATTAATTGTCACTATGAAAGTTAACTTTGGCTGGTTAAAGACTCTGTGTAGTATTTCAATATGACATTAAGAAAAGAATCAAAACAGCATTCCTTATTGATGACAAAAGCCTCCACTACCTCTGCAACACATCTTTCAGTTGCATCATGAAACAGAGGACTTTACTTATGGGAAATATACTTATTTTCCAGAATTCAGCACATCACCACCAAACTGCTCCTTATCCTACTTCCTAAGGGATGAACTCTGATACTTGCAAAACCAGCATAGAGGATTCTATTCCTATTGTT
>RJWM01038094.1:0-16969 GCA_004363535.1 Dasyprocta punctata | reverse complement strand
AGGGTCGCACTATGTAGCTCAGGCCGGCCTTGCGCTCACGTTGTAGCCCAAGCCGGCCTCGAACCCACAACGCTCCGCCTACCTCAGCCTCCCGAGTGCTGGGATTAAAGGCGTGCGCCACCACGCCCGGCTGAAAACCCAAATCTTAATGAACACCTGCTTTTTGGCTTTTTGATCATGATGTAAGTAAAACAAGGCCATGTATGGTGGCACACACCTGTGATTGTAACACTGGGGAGGCTGAGGCAGGAGGATCACAAGTTCTAGCCCAAGCCAGCCATGGTGGCACACACCTGCAATTCCAGCACTTGGGAGGCTGAGGCAGGGAGATCTTCACAAATTTGAGGCCAGCCTGGGCTCCATAGTGAGTTCAAAGCCAGCCTGAATTGCATAGCAAGACCCTGGCTCAACAAGACAAAAAAAACAAGTTCTAGGCCAGCCTGAAATATACATCAAGACTGTGTCTCAAAAATATAAATAAGAGCTGGGCATGGTGGCACACGCCTGTAATCCCAGCACTCGGGAGGCTGAGGCATGGGGATCATTGTGAGTTCAAGACCGGCCTGGGCTACAAAGTGAGCTCAAGGCCGGCTTAAATTGCATAGTGAGACCCTGTCTCAAAAAATAGGGCCGGGGATTTAGCTCAGTGGCCTAAGTGCCTGCCTGGGAGGGGCGAGATTGTGGGTTCGATCCCTGGTACCAAAAAAATACACACACACACACACACACAAATACATCCATGTGCATGGTGGCGCATGCCTGGGGCCTCGGCACTTGGGCGGCTCAGGCAGGAGGGAGGATCACTATGAGTTTGAAGCCACAGAGTGAGTTCAAGGCCAGCCTGAACTGCACAGCAAAACCCTCTCAAAAAGACAAAAAAAAAAAAAAAAAAAAAAAAAAAAAAAAAAAAAAAAAAAAAAAAAAAAAAAAAAAAAAAAAAAAAAAAAAAAAAAGAAAGAAAGAAAAAAAGAAACAAAGAAAGTATAGGGAGCCCTTTTCCATCCCCGTCGTGGTCTGGGACGTTTATATTTGGAATCCCGTGGAAAAGTTAGTGAAATTCTGGTGAGTTAATTCCAGCCTGCCACTTTCAGTGCAACCCACAGCGAGAATAAAGGCACTGAGACATAGTTATAATCATGGGGAGCCCAGGGGCCCTCTGTCCGGCCAGGATGGAGGTTTATCAAAACAAAGGCCCCGACCCTGCGCCTACCCCGGATTTTGTTGGGTCGTGAAGCAGGGAGTGGTTTGAGGACACGCCGCTGGGAGGGTGGCAGGAAATCGGTGAGTGCTGTTGATATAGGAAAAATGATCCCAGACCTCCAAATGATATGGGGGAATCAAACTCCCAACCTACTATACGTCCGGCGAGGGTTCGTGTTCTCTAAAAATCGAAGAATGAATTTTAGGAAAGACGGAGGGTAAGAGCAGGATACATTTATTGAGAGAAAGAAAGCTTCTGTCTGAGGGACAGAAGGGGGCCCGGGCAGGTTGCAGGGACTCTGTCATTTTTAGGGACTTTTATAGAATAAAACCATGAGGTTAGACGCGTCCACGGCGGGGAAATGGGAACCTGCAAGGTGGGCATAAGGTGGAACATAACTACAGTTAACCAATAAGACTAACTGCTCAGGTAAAATTGATTAAATCAAGGACAAATGAGGACAGGAGTCACGTAGTAAGCGGGGATGCTTAACAGCAGTGACCCCTCCTGCAGGGGGTGGGATGCTGACTCCTGACTTCCTCAGGGTGGTAGAGAACTATTTAGAATATCAGTCCGTAGGATAGGGGTGCGCTTGTTCTGCCTTTTGTCTTGATATCTGGCCCACAGCAGGAGGTGTCTGTCTCCTCAGAGGTCACAAGGTATCCGAACTTCTGCACTGGTTCCTTTGAGGGCCCAGCCCTGTCTGACTGCCTGTAATATTTTGTCTGACTCAGTTTTCCTGTAACACTGTGAGCGGCCGGGGTTCAGGCAGCCGGGCTTTGGCCATGCTGTGCAAACGTTTCCGCCCTGGGGAGCCGCGGCCTCTCATCTCCAGGCTCAAACCCGGCTGACAGCCCTGGGGCCAGGGCTCCGCATCACGCGGTCTCCAGGTGTTTCGGGAGGCACAGGGTCTCCCACCAGGGACTGTGGTCTGGCTTCAAAGATCACGCATCGCCGGGCGCGGTGGCGCACGCCTTTAATCCCAGCACTCGGGAGGCTGAGGAAGGTGGAGCGTGATGAGCTCGAGGCCGGCTTGGGCTACAACATGAGCAAGGCCCATCCAAACTACATAGTGTGACCCTGGTTCAAAAAAACTAGGGCTGAGAGTTTGGCTCAGTGGCTTAAGCACCTGTCTGTCAGGTGTAAGGTTGTGAGTTCGATCCCCGGTGCCACAAAAAAAAAAAAAAAAAACAGCAAAAAAACAAAGATCATGCTGATCAGCACCTCGGCCAGCCCTGCTTACATGGAGCCAACTGAAGGAAAGAGGAGCGGCCCAGCCAGCTCTGCATGCATCGGGGCATGGAGTGGGGCCAGGGTCAGCCAGAGTGGGGGACTGCTCTCTGTTCAAGGAGGGGCGTCCAGGAGAGGGGATACTGAGGACAGTGGGGGCTGAGCAGGACCTGGGGAGTCACTTCAAGGACTTCTCCAAGTAGTAAATTTTAGGAGCACTGTCTTAGCTCCGTGACGGCATTGACGGTGGGACTGTGCGATGTCCACAGCTGCGGTCCCTATCCATTTAATCAGGTCTGGGCCCGGGCCTCGGCGGCGGTGGTGGCGGTGGCGGCGGCTGGGGTGGCCTTATCTTGCCCTTGGAGGTATCTCTGGCCTCACTGGCCACCACGGGCCTCAGCCTGGACGGACCGGCGATTCCTAGAGGTTCACTTACTGTGAATCTGCTCCCGTCGCCGGGCAAGGGGCCTGGGCCTTGGACGGGCTCCCAGATGGACAGAAAGCCAATGAGTTCATTTTAAATCCCGCTCGGAGCCGCTTCCCAGTGGTCTCCAACAGCTGTGACCACACACCGGGCTCGGTGCGTGTGTTCACATGTGTATGCGTGCGTGCACGTATGTGCCCACTTCCCAGACGCCCAGCAGCACGCACACCCGTCCTTGCTGTGGGAGCCGGGAATGGCAAGTCCCGGGTGGCCTGGGAAAGGGACGGCGCCGGCAGGGGTGCGGGGAGCCACGCTCCGCAGTAGGCGGCCCATAGGCTTCCGGGCAACAAACAGTGGCGCAGGGCAGGTTTTATACCACAGTTCACACTGGGGGCCGAGGATACGGCTCAGCGGCGCAGGCGCAGCGCCTGCCTGGCAAGCACAAGGTCCTGAGTTCGAGTCCCAGTACAATAAGTAAATAAATAACTAAATAGGGTTCCGCCGAGTCGGGTGGGGGTCAGCAGAGCCGGATGTCACAGAGGCCCAGGCCGCAGGCGGCAGGGTCCGAGGTCCAGGTGTCAGCTGGAGAATCCTGTGGTTCCCCATGGGGGCAGTCGTGGGCCTGGCACCCACCGAGCGGGCTGGACGGGGGAGAGGGTGCCGCCTCTCCTGTGACCTCCCGGCACTCTGGGGGTTGGGGGGACCGGGGTCCCCTCTCCCGCGCTCAGGGGACGGGCGGGCAACGTGCACCGAGTCACCCAGGGACCGCACCCACGCTGCACCTTCTCGGGGACCCCGGCGCCAGGGGCCTTGGGGCAAAAGCTCGCGTGGGTGAGGGAGGCTCCGCGCGAGCCGGGGCGCAGCGGTTTCCGACTGGGACCCCGCGCCTCCTCTGTGTCCTCACAGACGCGCGCCCCCTCAGCCCCCCACGCACCCCGGCTCCTCCCGTGCCCTGCCCGCGCCCAGCATCCGCAAGGGCTCCGGCCCGCCCCACCCGCCCGCCTGGGACTGAGCGCTGCACACAGGCCCGCCCGCCGCAGCATCGGGACAGGCCGGGCCCCGGGCTCCCTCCCGGGGTGACACGGACGTCACCGGCCCGGAGGAGGAGCCTGCGGCCTCCCACGCGCGGCTGCTCTACACGTCCCTGGGCCACATCCCCGGGACGCTGTGCCTGGTGCGCCAGACTTTATTTTTCAGTACCGGGGATCGAACCCAGGGCCTTCACACTTGAGTTACATCCCCAGGACTTTTTTATGTTCTATTTTGAGACAGGGTCTCACTACATTGTCGAATTGCCCAGGCTGGGCTGGAACATGCAGTCCTCCTGCCTCAGCCTCCCGGAATGCTGGGATCCCAGGTGTCGCCCTCAGGCCCAGCTCAGCTCCCCGATTTCTAGGAGTGCTGCACAAAACTGCGTTCCCGAAAGGAACAGCGCCCGCGGGAGTGCGGAGGCGGTGAGCAGCTGTGTTCCCACCCGAGGCCTGGGCCGCACCGCACCCTCGACAGCGCCGGGAGCCGAGCGCCCGCGGGCCGCATCGCACTGCTGCGAGAGCAGAACAGAGGCGGACGGAGGGACGCGCAGCTCTCTGGCCAGCCCGCAGGGCGAGGCCCCGTTACAGGCTGGGTTAGTGGTCCCGGACCCTGTCTCCATCAGACGGCCTGCGCGGCCCTACACTCCCGCGGTCCCAGGGGTCAGAAAGTCGTGACGGAGCCTGGAAGCAGTTACAGAGCTAGGCAGTTTCAAAAAACAAAGAGAGCCGGGCGTGGAGGCGCACGCCTTTAATCCCAGCACTCGGGAGGCTGAGGTAGGAGGAGCGTTGTGAGTTCGAGGCCCGCTTGCGCTACAACGCGAGCGCAAGGCCGGCCTGAGCTACATAGTGCGACCCTGCCTCAAAAAACTAGGGCTGGGAGTTTGGCTCAGTGGCGTAAGCGCCTGTCTAGCAGGCGTGAAGCTGTGAGTTCGATCCCCAGTGTCGCAAAAAAAAAAAAAAAAAAAAGAAAAAGAACAAAGTGTTCAAAAGAACAATTTTTCTGGTACAGTTTTTCTCTTTCACAGAGACTGACCACCCTGGCCTTCCTCCAGATGCCCTTGAATATCCCCAACGGCTTTATTTTATTTTATTTATTGTCTTTTTGAGACAGGGTCTTGCTATGTAGCCCAGGCTGGCCTCAAACTCACAGTGATCCTCCTGCCTCAGCCTCCGAGTGCTGGGATTCCAGGCGAGCACCACCATACCCAGCTTTTGTTCTGTTGTTGACCTCAGCGCTCAGCAGTTAGCATGACCTCGCCTGCACTCTGAACACATGCACACTGGGTGGGCAGGAAAGCCGGTCCAGGTCCCCACGGAGAGGGCAGGTCACCCGCAGGGCCCTTGGAAGTCCCCCTGCTGTGGGCTCCAGTGACTGGGAACTGGCCCTGGGGCTCGGCAGCTGGGGGACACCAAGGGACGCGTTAGCGAGGCCCCCAGCAATACAGGGGTGACACAGGGCCTCAGGTGACACGGGGACCTCACGTCTCCCGGACCACAGGTGTCCCACGCGCTGAGCCCCTGTGGCCCAAATCCAGAATTCTGAGGAGCAGCGGAGGTCAGGAGCCGGGACACTAACTGAGGGGGGACAGCTCCGGAGTGGTGGGAGGGCCCAGCGGGTCACCCTGAGCCCCACGGCCGGAGGAAGCCTCCCAGAGCCACGTCAGTGGGGGGCAGGGCACGGAGCAAGTGGCAGGAACAGAAGGAGGACCTCATTTTTTTTTTTGTGGCACCTGAAATCGAATTCACAACCTCGTGCTTGCCAGACAGGCGCTTAAGTCACTGAGCCAAACTCCCGGTCCTGGTTTTTTGAGGCAGGGTCGCACTGTGTAGCTCAGGCTGGCCTTGTGCTCGCGTTGTAGCCCAAGCCGGCCTTGAACTCACAATGCTCCACCTACCTCAGCCTCCCGAGTGCTGGGATTAAAGGCGTGCGCCACCACGCCTGGCTTGAGGGCCTCCTTTTGGAAGGGACGAGTCAGGAGGTCCTGGTCACACAGCGAGGTGACCAATGTCTCTCTGGACTGTACCAGGCCAGGTGTCACCACTTCTCCCGGGGTGGGGGCAGCGCGCGGGTGTGGTCGGTTCCATCCTCATCTGGAGGCCTGGCCCCCAGGGCACCCCGCTGGCCACAGTGGTGCTGTGTTCCCATCCCCTGCGCGACTCCCTCAAGGGCCCGGCCTGAGCTGACCGCCTGTGATGTCTCCACATAACTCAGCTGTGCATCAACACACGATTGGGCACCTTAGTGACTTCACAGCTCCCGAAGGCTTGTGTAGCCACTATCTCAAACCTCGAGCCCGTCTCTGGTGTGAGACCCTCTGCCACCCCCAGGCCTAGCCCCGCTGAGCTGAGAACAGGGGCGTATTAGAGCGATTAATGACGTGCGCGGCGATGAACAATTTTACCTCTTACCTCTGAGAGACACAGCAGCCTATACAGCAGGCTCCGGGTCAGGACACGGCCCTTTCTACCCAAGACCTCTGTCCCCCAGGAAACAGCAAGATTGGTGCACCGCAAACCCGTGCACCCTCACCGGGCCCCCACAGCGGGAGCCTGGCAGAGGAGGGCTAAGCCTGCCCCCAGCCCCGAGAAGACGGCCGAGCCCCTCGGAGCCCCTGAGCCCTGCCCACGCTGCGCCCTGTCCTGAGGCCCGCTCTGTTCTCTCTGAGCGTGACTGCCACTCTGCCCAATAAGCCTGCTTGTGTGGGGCCGCACGCCCGTCATCCCAGCACTCGGGGAGGCTGAGGCAGGAGGATGGCAGGTTTGAGCCCAGCCTGGGCAACGCAGTGACTTAGCCAGACCTCATCTCAGAAAGGAAACTGAAAAGGACTGGGGATGTAGTTCAGTGGGACGGCCCTGGGTTCCAGCCCTAGTGCCTCAAAGAAAAAATAAGAATCTTTTTTTCCAGGTTCCTAGCCGAGCACGGTGGCACATGCCTGTAATCCCAGACTCGAGAGGCTGAGGCAGGAGGATCACAGAGAGTTCGAGGCTGGCCTGGGCCGCACAGTGAGTTCAATGCCTGCCTGAACTACTTAGTGAGACCCTGTCTCAAAAAGACAAAAGAGTCACTGTGGTACCTGGGGTCCAGGGGAGGGCCCCACGTGCCCTGGCCTCCGCAGCAATCCAGGCAGGGCCTAGCACAAGGCTCGCCCAGCGTCAGGCCCAGCCGGTCATTGCTCAGCGGCTCACAAATGCCAGACACAGCCTCTGCGGTGGTCGGGGCTGTGGCCAGGCCACCAGGAAAGCAGCTCTTCGGCTATCATGCCTGGCGATGGCAGCCCGCAGGCCCATTTCCCACGGGAAGCTCTGCTCCAGTGGGACACATGTCCCTGATCCCTGCCCCTCTGCCCCTCTCTCCTGGTGCCCCCGCCTTTATTCATCTGGCTGCCCCAGCAGGGGCTCAGGGAGTCTGCAGGCAGGGACCCCATTCCCTGGGGACAGGGCAGGGCCTTAATTAGCCAGGCGCAGTGGTGCATGCCTGTAATCCCAGCACTCGGGAGGCTGAGGCAGGAGGAGCGTTGTGAGTTCAAGACCAGCCTGGGCTACAAAGTGAGTTCAAGGCCAGCCTGAACTGCACAGTGCGACCCTGTCTCAAAAAATAGGGCCAGGGATTTAGCTCGGTGGCTTAAGCACCTGCCTGGCAGAGGTGAGGTTGTAAGTTTGATCCCCAGTACCAAAAATAAAATTAAATTAAATTAACTAATTGGCTGTCTATGTTTGCTTGTGAGTCTGGCCCAGGCCGAGGCCCCTTGTCTGGAGATGGGCAGCTGACTCACAGTAAGTGGGCCTCTGTGAACCACGGCCCCTGTCTGAGGCCTGCGGTGGCCTGTGATGCCGGAGACACCTCAAAGGACAGGATGAGGCCACAGCTGAGGACCCCAGTTAACTGGATAGGGACTGCAGCTGCAGGCGTCTCCCTCCTGCGGTAACTGTCGGCCTGGAGCTGAGACAGCGCTCCTAAACGGGCATAATGTACCAGCTGGGCCGTCTCTGCCCCCACCCCCAAGGTCCTGCTCAGTCCCCACGTTCTCCTCAGTATCCCCTCCCTTGAAACACGGGGCGCCCAGAGAAGTTCTTCCTCTCAGCCCCCAGAGAATCTCTCATTCTGTTAGAGGGTTTTGAGCCTCCTGGAGCCCGAAAATCAAAACCCTTGTTTCTTCTAGTTAAGCCTTCGCCTTCCCCTCGTTGGGAAGTCGAGGGCCTGACCAGTCCGCAACACGGGGGAGCTCGTTGGCCTGGCCGGCTTCCGGTGGCCGCCCTCCTGCACACCCCCCCCCCGTGGTTCCCGAGGCTTCCTGGCGGGGGGGGGGGGGGGGGGCGGCGCTGAGCACAAAGTCCGGGTCCGGGGTCTGCCCAGCCTCAACCCCGCAGCCTGCGACCCAGGCGGGGGGCTGGACCCGCGATGCTGGCCGGCCTCTCCCTCGCGGGTAGAAATGAAGCGAGCGCCAGGAGGGGTCAGGAAGGAGGCGGGGTGCGGGCAGCCCCAGTCCCTCCGTCGACGGCGGGCGGCACGACCTGGCCCCCACCGAGCACCCAGCACCCTGCCGCGGAGCCAGGCAGCAGGAAGCTCCCGCTGGGAAGCCGAAACTGAAAGCCAAGCAGTTGCCCAACTTGCGATTGGCCGGGAAGCCCCCTATGCTAACAGAGGCGCCTACTATTGGTCGGGAAGCCCCCTATGCTAATAGAGGCGGCCTACGATTGGTCGGGAAGCACCCTGTGCTAAGGAGGCGCGGCCCCAGGCCAGCGCGCCCTTTCTCGTGGTCCGGTCCGCAGCCCCTTCTGCGCGCGCCTCATGCCGCCCTCTCTTCACCGCTACTCGCCGGTGCCCAGGGACGAGATGTCGAAGGACAAGGACTGCAGGCCCCGCTGGCTGCTGTTCGGGGCCGGGGGCCTGGTGCTGGTGGTGGTGGGGGGGATGGCAGCGGCCCTGGGCCACTTTGTAAGGAAGGCTAACAGCGAAGCTTGCCGAGATGGCCTCCGAGCCGAGGAGAGGTGTCGCAACATCACCGAGCACCTGCAGGGCCAGCTGACCGGGACCCGGCAAGCCCTGCGAGAGGCCCAGGCCACCTGCCAGAGCACCGTGGTGAGCCGCTGAAACTCCCGCGGGGAGCGCAGGGCTTGGCGGGGGACCTGGAAACCCTCCCCGGAAACCGCGCAGGGCTTGGCGGGACCTGGGGGAAGATGGGGTAGCCTAGAAACTGTCCCTGAGCCCCTACATCACAAGGGCCTGGTGCATCTGCCCGGGTCTGGGGACATCTAAATTCTCTCCTGGGCTCTGATGTGGGTGGGGGAGGTCTTGACACTCAAGGCAGCATCCGCATCGGGGCGTCAGTAACCCCACTGGTACTTGGAGGGAGCTCTGAACTCCTTAAGGGCACTGGTGTGGGGGGGCTGGAAACCCCCAGTGGATATCTAGCTGCGCCCAGATACCTGAGGGCCCCGCACCCCGTGCTCTAGGCTCAGCAGCACCTGGTAAATCTCTCTGGGACTAACACAGAGGATCTGGAAATTTCTGTGAGGGTCGGGGGAAGACCTGCAGATGCTGTTGCGGGGGGCCTCAAAACCCCCTTTTCAATGGTCACAGGCCTATTGGGGGCCCGGGTGGGCCAATCTTGTGGGGTTGGAAAGAGGCCTGGAGGGGACGTGAAGAGGGCCTGGCTGGCAGCGCCTCTGAGGACAGCTCCTGCGGCAGGGCCTGCGCCCGGGACAGCAGTCCACACCCGTCCACCAGGGCCAGGACCGCTGGGGTTAGTTTTTGTTTTGGTTTGGTTTTTGTTTGTTTTTTAAGAGAGGGTCTTACTATGTAGTCTAGACTGGCCTTGAACTCACTACGTAGTCCAGATTGGCTCGAACTCGTGGCGATCCCCCTGCCTCAGCCTCCAGTGTGCTAGGGTGACTTACGTGCGCCACCACCATGCCGGGCTCAGAACCTGATTTTGATCCTTGACTCTGTCCCAGGAAAACTTAAATGCGACCCTGACCGAGATGAAAACTCAGGAGCAGAAGCAGCAGGAGCAAATACAGGACCTGAACAGTGAGGAGGGCAAAATGTTGGGGGGCGCGCGGGGGGGCTGGCCGGGTCCTGCAGCCAGGGACGGCACGGTGGGCAGGACCTCGCGGGAGGGGGCGTGGTCGCGGGGCGAGGGGCGGGGCCACGTGCTGAGAGACAGGCGCTCCGTCTCCCAGATGAGAACACGGATTTGAAGCGGAGGCTGCGGGAGTCTCAGGAGTCCGAGCAGCAGCTCAGGTCAGAAACCCCAGCCCAGGCCAAGCCACGCCCCTCACCCCGCCTCCCTTCCCCGAGCCCCAGGACCCCCCAGCCTGCAACATCCGAGCTGGCCGGGGGTAAAGGCGGGTCCCAGGGAGGGCAGCGTGTCCGCCGTGGAGGGGAGCGGGAGGCTGGTCCAGCCGGCAGCTGCCTGCCTTTTCCCCATCTGCACCCCAGGAATGAGCTCAGTGCTGCCCGCCGCCAAATGGGTCCCAAAGACGCGGCCGGCCCCCAGGCCATCTCCATCATCCTGGTGCCCACGGCGCTTCTGCTGTTGTGCCTTCCTGCGCTGCAGCCCTGAGGTCCGCCGAGCCCGCCGGTGAGGAGGAGCGGGCGGCCGGGAGGGTGGCTGGGGGGCGGGACCCGGGCGATCCGGCCTCGTGCGCTGCAGGGCGCCAGGGCTGCGCTGCGCTGGGAGGGGCGGGGCCTTTAAAGGAGGGGCGTGGTCCGAGTGGAAGGGGCGGGGCCTGAGTAGGAGGGCGGCCCTCCGGTGGGCGGGCCTTGACTGCAGGGGCGGGCCGGGTGGGCGGGGCTTGGACGGGGCTGTGATCTGCGGAGTCCTTACCTGTTTTACAGGTTTTTAAAAATGTCTTTCGCTTTCTTTTTTTTCTTTTCCCTTTTTTTGCATTATTGGTGTTTTACATATACAGTGATAACATTCGTCACAGAAAATTTATACATTTTTTCCCATTCCCCTCCCCTCCAACTCCTCTCTCCCTTCTTATTTACAGAAGTTTTAACTCCCATCTTTCCTTCTCTTTCTTCTTGTCACTTTCTTCCTTTCTCCCTCCTCCTTTCCTTGTTTTCCTCCCTACTTGAACATTTTCTTCCTATTTCTCAATATCTATCATACCTGCCGGGCGTGGTGGCGCACGCCTTTAATCCCAGCACTCGGGAGGCTGAGGTAGGCGGAGTGTTGTGAGTTCGAGGCCGGCTTGGGCTACAACGTGAGCGCAAGGCCGGCCTGAGCTACACAGTGCGACCCTGCCTCAAAAACTAGGGCCGCGAGTTTGGCTCAGTGACTTAAGCGCCTGTCTGGCAGGCGTGAGGCTGTGAATTCAATCCCTAGTGCTGCAGAAAAAATAATAATAATAATATCTATCATACATTATTGTTTGTTTATTTTGGTTTTGGTACCAAGGATCAAACTCACGACCTCGTGCTTGCCAGGCCCGTGCTGTGCCGCTGAGCTATAACCCCGGCCTCTGTTATACATTTTGATACTATTGACACTTTCCGTTTCTCACACCTGCAAAACAGTGCAGGATTTACACATGTGTGTCTGATTTATTTCACTGAACCGTGTGGTCTCAGGGTGCATCCGTTTACCTAGGAATGTCCCTAGCTTATCTTTCTTTAGGGCTGAGTAGTATTCCATTGTTTGAAACCACATCCTTCTTCACCCGTTTTAGACTGCAGCCTGCGCTGATCAGCTGTCAGCTCTTTTGGCTTCAATGTCTCCTGACCCACAGTTCTGCAGAACGACCAGGCAGCGTGGTTTGGTTTGGAAGGGAAGGGGCCAGGCTGCATACCCGGATGGAAAACCCTTCTTCGTGGTGGGATGGGGGGCACCTGCTTCCACTTCTCAATGTCACAGCTGAGGGGTCCCTTTCTTTTGGGGTCTTTCTGTTCCAAAAAATAAACACGGTTTCTAGAGTAAAGAACTTGCTCTGGGGCTCCTGGAGCATCACTGTCATTCTGAATTTAGGGGCAGCCCCTGCGGGTGAGGCTGGGGACCCCGCTACACCCACACCTTGGTATCCTGTCACCCGCTGGGGTCGCCCAGTCACCGCCCCCCTGGAAGCAGCCTCAGCACCCGGCAGGGCCTGCGGGCCCACAAACCACACGCTGTGCCCCCGCTTCCACCCTCTCTCTGGTCCTAGTGGGGAAACTGAGGCCAGGGAGGATGACTGTCCTGTTCCCTACCTCCCGCAGGAAGCACTGGGTTTTGGTTTTAACCGCCATCCGCAGGTGCATTTAGGACAGGCCTGTGTCAAAATATCCCCCCTTGTCTCTATCCCCCAAGCTCTTATTCATCCTGCAGCACCCCACTCTGGAGAGGAACCCTCTCCAGAAAAGCTCTTTGAAAGTGACAGCTGCCTGGCCCACACCGCGCTTCTTCAGGCTGCGCAGTCTCTTCCTGCCCCTGCCTCATCTTTCTTCCTCCAAGTTCCCCTGGAATCTGCGACTTCCTGTCTGTGGCAATGGGCCCCAGAGTCTTGGGTCCCAGATTTCTGCCGTGAGTAGAATCTGCTGGTGGGAATCTCATTTCCAAATCGCCAGCCCCGTCTTGGGGTTAAACTGACATAGGTTGTTAGCAGAAAATTCCAGAAGGCTGACAACAGGCCTTTCTATAGTTGGCCACCTATTGTCTTGTCGCCTGTCGTTAGGCAGATTTACTTCAGGGAAGTTAGCTGGGGGTTTTCCACCCTATAGCAGGAAGGCCAGGGCCAGGGGCAGGAAGAATCAATCACTGTCTTAGATCAAGCGGAGCTGTCTCTGGGTGGTGACTCCTTGAAACCTGGCAACGGTTCACATAGCAAGAGGGGCCTTTGTCAGAGTCAGGCTTATCTCACGCTGCAGCTGGCGTGGAACGCCGGGGCTGCCTGAGTCTTGCTACTCTCTAAGTATGGGGATGGCCTGGGCCTGCCTTTCCTGCCTTTGAATAGAGTGGCAGACTGTAAATTTATTTTTTTATTTTTTTAATTGTTTTTGGTACCAGGGACTGAACTCACAACCTCACGCCTGCCAGGCAGGTGCTTAAGCCACTGAGCTAAATCGCCGGCTCTAATTTTTCAGACAGGGTCTCACTAGACTGTTCAGGTTGACCTTGAACTCACTTGGTAGCCTAGGCTGTCTCAAACTCACAACGATCCTCCTGCTTCAGCCTCTGGAGTGCTGGGATTAAAGGCGTGCACCATCATGCCCAGCTTTAGACTGTAAATTTTAAAATTCCTTTATACTCTGAGTGGCGACCAGGGAGGCAGCTATACAGCTCCCCCTGCCTGGCATGGTGCCACACACACACCCAGGCCATGTCCCCACTGGGCCAGCAAGCAGCAGGGGTATATGGAGTCCCCAGAGAACAGGGCAACCGGTCCTTCTCTTCCAGTGACCATGTGGCCTGGGCAGCATGGGACCCGAGGAAACAGCAGAAATCTGTCTTTTTTGTTTTGTTTTGTTTTTTGTTCTTTCTTTTTGAGACAGAGTCTTGTTATGCAGTTCGGGCTGCCCTTGAGCTCACTTTGTAGCCCAGGCTGGTCTTGAACTCACAACGATCCTCCTGCCTCAGCCTCCCGAGTGCTGGGATTACAGGCGTGTGCCACCATGCCCGGCTTCGTTTTCTGCAACAGGAGTACAGGTGCAGAGGGCACACCTGGGGTTTGCAGGGCCCCCTGGCCCCATCAGCTGGAGCGAGGGAAGGCTATTTGGAGCAACTGGAAGGCAACAGGCCGGGCGTCTCCCTGATGCTGGTGTGATACCTGACGTCCTACATGAGCCCCGGTGCTGGGGGTATACGGAGCACAAGGCCCACCCGGGTTCGGGAGGGAGGGCCTGTGGCGGGGAAACTGAGTCTGACCACGGTCATAGCGTCCCTCGTGGAGCCCTGGAATCTGTGCCCAACACCGCCCCCACTGGATACCTGTACTGCACTCCCCCAGGTGGCCACAGGAGAAGATAGAGTGGGGCCAGGCTGTCTTCCCAGCACTCTGGGAGGCTGAGGCAGGAGCGTCATCAGTTCCAGCCCAGCCTGGACGGTTTAGGACTCAGTGAGACCCTATGTCGTCAAAAGTTTAAAAATCCACAGAGGACTGGGGAAGCTGCCCAGTGAAAAGGCCCTGGGTTCCATTCCAGCACCACAAAGATACACATAAAAACTAAACGCTATCCGACGTGGCCCTGGGGTGCACCCTCTTCAGGGCGCTCGGTGTCGCCCTCAGGCCTCTGTCCCGGTGTGGGGGCTATCGATGAGCTCCTGGGGACCCGTCGGGGACAGCAGCCCCTGGCTCCACACGTGAGGAGACCGCGTCCGGCCAGGGGACCGGACCGGACATTCCCGCCAGGCGGCCTCAGAGTCCCCCTCCGCCCGCACCGAGTTTCTCTGCGACTGAAGCAACGCCCCCCCCATGACCTCACTCCTCCTCCTGCACCTCCACCCCGCCCGACTGGGGCCCTGCGAGGTCCCCGGGAGGCCCCGTCGCTGTGCCCTGCCCCACGGTGCTGGCCCTGCTGTGCCGACAATGCGACCCGTCCGCCCCCAGCCTCAGAGGGCCAGCCGTCCCCACGCGGCTCTTCTCCTAAAGACCCCCTTCCTCCCGGGGCCCAGACCCCAAAACTGTGCCCCACCCAGCGGTGAAGAAGAGGGTGAGGTGGGCATGGTGGTGCACGCCTGTGATTGCAGACCTCGGGAGGCTGAGGCAGGAGGATCGCCTCACACTGACTCAGCCTCGGCACTCGGGGTGAACAGGTGATCACCCAGCGTGCTGGGGAGGCAGTGGGGTGTCGGGAAGGTAAGGCGACAGGAAGGGGTGGGGATGGGCTAGGGAGCAGGCTGAGCCTTGAGGATGCAGCAGCCTGGGGAAGAGGCAGGAGGTGGCTCAGGTGGAGCGGGCTCCGTGCAAAGGACCTGGGGCAGGAAGACTGGGGGGTGGGGCGGGGAAGTGAAGGGAAGGAAGGGAAGTCGAGGTGCGGTGAGTCCGGGGGGATGGGACGGTGAGGGCTCAGAGGAGCAGGGAGCCCACAGGTGTTGCTCGTGTGGTGCACTTGCCCCTGAGGGCCCAGCCCACGGCAGGGACAGAGCCCCTGGCCCCTGGGCCCCGCGGCCCCTCCGCCCACCCCGCGCTCCCTCCGCCCACCCGCGCTCCAGGTCCGGACCTCGGTGCCCCGGGCCTCGGGTGGGGACAGGCCATGCAGCCCCCCGCGCGTCCCCTCGGGAGCCCTGCGCCGGGGTCCTTTGACTGCATTCCAGGGCTCGGCGGGGCGCGGAGGCCCAGCGGCTCCCGGAGCACGGGGCGCCCCTCCCGCCCGGGGCCAGCACGGGGCGGGGCGGCCAGGCAGGGCCGGCGTGGTGTCGCCGCGCCCCAGGTGCCACAGGCGGCCGCGCGGCATCGGAGCGCGCATGGCCGGGCCGGGGCCGGGGCCGGAGCCGGGGCGCGCGTGGCGGGCGCTCGCGCTGTGCGGGGCCGCCCTGTTCCTGGCGGCGGCGGCGGCCGGCGGGGCCCTGGTGGCCTGGAACCTGGCGGCGTCGACGGCCCGGCGCCCAAGCTGCCCCGAGCCCGCGGCCAACGCCTCGACGCCGACCCGGGACCCAGCGCCGGAGCTCGAGGAACTTCGGCGGCGGCTGGCCGAGGCCGCGCAGCGCGAGGAGACCCTGGCGGGGAGGCTGAAGCAGGCACAGCGCGTCCGAGAGGAGCTGGAGCTGGCGCTGAAGGATTTCGAGGGTCGCCAGGTAGGCGGGAAGGTGGAGGGTGGGGAGGTCCGGGGTGCCGCGGCGGGGGTGCACACGTGTTCCTAAGGTTCCCTGTCTGCGCCTCGGTTTCCCCAAGTCTTCCAAACCTCCTGCACTTCCTGGATTCTACCATTGGATCTAAAAGGCCTCGCTTCGCATTTGCCCAATAAATGGTGGCTGGAGCAGGGCAGACTGACACACGCTTGTAATCTCAGCACTCGGGAAACTGAGGCAGGAGCGTCTTCCCGTGTTCCAGGCCAGCCTGAACTGCATAGCGAGACCCTGTCTTAATCACACAAATAATTAATAGTAAAAACAAAAAATAAAATAAACGGTGGCCGGGGACACCTCAGGGCCCGCCCGGGGAGGCGCTGTGCTGACCCTGCGCCCACTCGCGCCCAGGTCCATTCCCAGCCTTCCTATTTTGAGAGAGGAACACTTGTGTCACCTGTAATTAGGAGACTAAAGTTGGCCTCTCGAGGAGGTGCGGGCCGGCGCGCCCTTCTCCGCGGACTCCTCATTAACCCTCCCCGTGCTAGAGCCTCGCCGAGAACCAGCCTCAAAACCCAGCGGCTCGCGTTTATTGGGCGACTGCTGTGTAGCCAGAGCTGGGGGCGTGGCCCACACTTCGCCAGGCCCTGGATTCCACCCCCGGCCCTGTAATCAATAAGGACATAAACAAATAAAACCCAAGCCTGGCATGGTGGCGCACGCCTGTCGTCCCAGCACTCTGGAAGGCTGAGGCAGGAGGTTCGCGTGTCCCAGCTCACTTTGGACAACTTAGCCATTTAGTGAGACCCTGTCTCAAAACAAAGAAGGGCTTGGCGGTGCAGCTCAGCGCAAAGGCCCGGGCTACCACCCCCAGGGGGGAACCGGGCCGCGCCCCTTTCTGCTGGCCCGAGGAAAGGCCTGGGAGCGGCGAAGGCCGCCCGGCCGGGGTGGGCGCCGGCTGGAAGGGGCGCCGGGCCGGACCGCACCGTGTCACCGTCCCCGGGAGGGCGGCCCAGGTCAACCCTCGCTTCCGCCCGCGCGCAGAGCCGGCTGCAGACCGAGCTGAAGGCGCTGAAGACGGAGACGCACGAGGCCAGAGCGCGGGGCGCACGGCTGGGGGCCGAGAACCGGGCGCTGACAGGTGCGTTGGGGGCGGGGCGGGGTGGGCCGGCTGGAAGGGCCCGGGGCCGGAATGCGAGGACGGCGCCCTCCGGGGAGGACGTGCTCGAGTCTGCGGCGCCCCCAGGCCGAAGCGCACAGCTATGTAGAGGAACCGAGCAAACGGCGTGCTTAGCCCCGCCCGGAACGGAGCATGCGCAGGGGCGCGGTCCCATCCCGGCCCCGCCCCTTTACTCCGGTCCCGCCCCTGCGGCCCCCG
>RJWM01038093.1:0-16971 GCA_004363535.1 Dasyprocta punctata | reverse complement strand
TGATCATTCTTTCTTTCAGTTTTTGCTTGTCTGGTTGTTCAGATTAAAGATTTAGAAGTCTTATCCTCATCAATTTCTTGCTTGAAACTCCTACATTAGTCAGTCACAATATAACTGTGTCTCAATAATTATTTGAAGCACATCATATGTAACACATATTATACAGTAAATTTTCATTGTGATTGTTACTTCCTGTAAAGTTATTACAAATCAGTCAGCCAACACCAAACTCCATATGCACATGTATTCTAGATTTCTAGGTAAAAGTTTAGAGGTTTTGAAAACTCACTAAATATATCAAATTCTCATTTTTTTCTTTCAATTTTTATTTGGTCAACTTTTTGTTATTTTTGGTGCTGTTGCTTCAGGCAGTTGCACTGCTAAACACTTTTTGGTGATTTTCTCTGTCTCCATAAACACCCTAGTATTAGAATTATTTCCACATAAAAACCCTGAGTCAGTTCAAATAAAAGCAATCCATGAAGATGGAGGCTTAGTGAGCTTACAGACAAATTAACTAGTGTCAGGTTTGCGGAAAAGACATTTAAACTCATTCCTCCCATTCTAGTAGTTTCAAATTCTTGACTTCACAAAGACTATATGTATAAGGTTGTTCATTTTCAGGACTATTTTGTTTTTGGGAAGATGAGAATCAGAGGAGCACACTGTCCAATCTCACTATTTCTATAAAGAGTAAGTTGTTTTTTCTTTCCTTGCATAAATCTTCTTCACGGTGTTGCAAACCTTTGCTAATTTCCACAAATGGACAAAGTTGATACTGATAATTGCTGCCAATACTTTTCAGTTGTTTTACAGTCTTTATAATTCTCTGCCTTGCCATTCATAACGCTTTTTTCTGTCTTCAAAACATGTCAGTGAACACAAGTGAAAGACTACATTTAATTTGTTTTTAAAAAGAAAAAGAAAAATATGGTAGATTGGAATAATGAGCATTTGAAAATATTGTATCAGGAAAACTCATAAATTGTTTTGAAAAAGACTTCTAGGTTAGATGCAGATCTTGTTAATCCCTTAAAAAATCAGCAAAGTAATTGACTTAGGGTTATCTATTTTGTAAGAGAGAAGTTTATAGGTTAATTTGTGATTTTAGCTGTTACTGGATTTAAATAAGTAAACGCAACAAAATGAAACATGATCCCTTCTGGAAAAGCTAAAAAAACGATCATTGTTAACATGCTAAACAACTCTATTATAGCTTGTTTTTCCATCCAGTTTTCTTAACTTTTCCCAGTTACTTTCTGATTCCATTGAAAGTTAATTTTTCATTCTGACTGACATTCCTTTAATAGATTCACATTTATATTGTGCAACCTAAATTCTTTCTAAGGAAGTACTATAAGTAGAAAATTTTTGACATTTAGTGTTGGTGCTTAATTAAAATTATTAATGTATTTGGATAAGTAAAATTGACAAAACCATGATGAATGATAATGTTTTCATAATATGGAACCTACTTATAACATGATTTTCATATGAATATTTCCCTTAGACATATTGCAAACAAATATTTCTCAACAATAATTCTCAGTATGTATCCCAAGTATCTTAATTAAGCACAGATCATGAGGTATTGTTGGAGACCGGACTTTACAGGGTTAATTTGCTGGACACAGGGACTTCTGGTTGTTGGAAAAGAACATATGCATGGTACTATGAAGTCAAGATAACACCATAGTTGAGGCAGCCAAGGACAAGGACAAGGACACCTCTACTCCAGAGCAATAAAGCTGCCAACCTTAGAGATAAGACAGTTCTCTTAATTGGCAAAATTTGCTGCTTGCAGAAGTCTTTGAACTGACTGCCAATGTCCTGCTCTGTTCCTGCGCTTGCCTCAGTATCCCCTTCCCATGTTTGAAAACCAAATAAATATGGGCTGCCCAGAGAAGTCCTTTGTCTTAACCCCCAGTGAATCTTTAATTCTAACAGAGTGTTTCAATCGTACCATCTGTCTCTTTTATTTAAGTCATTCACTGACCATTTGTTCAGGAGATTGGGGCTAGGCTAAGACCCCCAATAAGGTACTACCACTAAAAATTCTCTGAAGCTGTATTTTTCTAGAAATTTTTATTAAACAAGATTTCAGGTGTATCTTTGAAAATGCAAACATTTAATATTTGCAAAATTTTATTTGAACCAATTTCAAATTATGCATAGTAGAGTATAGTCATTTTCTTAAAATGTCTTCAATTGAAAAGAGACCTTTCACTACAAACTTAAGTATGATTATTTTATAATAAGATTATTTTACACAAAAATGATTTCAAAATGGGAGTAATAACTGATATCCTGAAGCACATTTTCTATTTTTTCAAAAGGTTAATTTTGTTCTTTGCTCTCTTCCCTCATCTAACCACATTCTCATCTAGTTATGTTCCTATGTAGTAATTAGCTGCCACAACGTCTCTTACTAGGCTTTTGATTATGTCTCCAGAGCTGACAGATGAATTAACAACTAAGATTACATTATACTTAGCTAAGAATTATAACCTACTTTTAAAAAATTAATTATTCTAGTTTTAGTGTTAACATCAATTTTTAAATGAATCGAACAATTCTCATCAGCTGAAAAAACTAGCTATCTACTGTCCAAGTTTAAACAAGAAACAAATTGGTATATATTTTTGTGATCAAGACACTGTGAATATTTTTTGAATCTACAAGGTTTTGTGTCATTTTTAATTCATCTAAGATTAAATATTGTATTTATCTATTTGACAAAATAGCACAGACATTTTAAAGAATACATTTTCTGGGTCTCCACTACGACTTTCCTCCCCTGCTGAATGGAATCAGAACATCAGAATCGTTTTTCCTGTTACTGTATGTTGTTAGTACAAATTCTGACACCTACCCAAAACATCTGTAAGATGACGTGATTGTGAGTGCAACACCACAAGGTGCCCTCAGCGTGTTAGTGAAATCTGTACTGAAATATCAATACAAAACTTTAAAAAATGTTAATACTTCAAGAGTTTCTTCCATTGCAAAAAGGTACATTAAGTAATTTAATAATCATAAATTGATTCAACATGAAGCACTGTTTATATTTCTGAAATCTAGTGAACATAAAATACCATACTACATTGAGTGTTAGACACATATAAAACTGTTTAATAACAAATTAGTGTAAATGAAGACTCCGAGGAAGAATTGAGCAACAAAAGTGATTTTTTCCTAAAACAGAGTTGGAGACACTACTGTGTACTGATATGTAGAGATACATGATTATTTATGACACGTTATCAAAATATAGGTTAAATGTTTAAGTTTAAAAACTTACTACAATGAAAGACTCATTACTATAAATCTCACATAAAAAGTCTTACCTTCACCTTGAGCACATTTATCTCATTGTTCTTGCTATCTTTGTTTTACTTTTTATTTTTATTTATGTTGGTTTTTTTTTTGAGATAGGGTCTCATTATGTAGTGCAGGCTGAACTTAAACTCACTTATGTAGACCAGGCTGTCCTCTAAATCATAGTTTTTCTCCTGCTCAGCTTCCTGAGTGCTGGGATTACAGGCGTGAGCCACCACACCCAGCTATTTTGTCAATTTTTGAAGGTGTTGTGCAATTCCTCTTTATTGAGTATATTTAGGAAGTGTAATTTAAAAACAAAAACAAAAAACCTGCCCAGTGTCATTCAATGGAAAAGCAATCTCTTAAAAATTGAGGATGTTTTCTGTACATTTACACACTCCCTCAGGATAAATGTAAGCATCATATACTACAAATATGTACTAACAATAAATTTAAATATACATAGTGACAATATTTTAAGTCAAAAATGTTGCAAAAATTTAGGACGTGTCATCATCTACCTTATTCACAGGATCTAGCACTGTGAGACGTGCTACTCTTCTACAAATTCAAAATGACCATAAAAGGGAAGCATTTTGAATGAGCATCCAGGCAGCCAGGACAACACAAAGAGAGACAGTCATGAAAGGGGATCCATGGAGCCGCTTTGAGTAGTAGCTAGTAGCCAGGTGTGGTGGCACACACTTGTAATCCCAACACACTGGAGGCTGAGGCAGGAGGATCATTGTGAGTTCGAGACAGTCTGGGTTACAAAGTGAGCTCAAGGCCAGCCTGAATGAAATCGCGAGACCCTGTCTCAAAAAGACCAAAAACTAAACAAATAAATATTTAAAACATAAAAAATAAAAATGAATAAATAAAAAATAGCTAGAATAATAGGGTAAATATGTTTAAAATGTGTGTGGGGGTGACAGGAATTAACAGGAATTAATTGATATGCTTTTTACTATAATAATTTATTTAATTTAAATATTTAGTGAATTTTTTTATCGTAAGTTGTATGTTCTAACACATTTCTATTCTCCACTTTTGTATTCTTAGAGGATCTAATAGCAGTGACACATCAGTAATGTCAATCAAATTCTGTGCTAGGATCTTGTGTTGTGAATACGATTCTCTAATAAAAATATCATTCTCTAAAAATTCCATTATTTGCATTTCCAAGCTGTCTGGAGAAATAGCTTAGCCTGGAGCTGTGAGCTGAAAAAGACAGTGTTGGAATGCAGCTTCCCATATGCCAGAAAGTAAGATACATGCTCAGAAAATAAGACTAAGGGCACATAAAACAGAGAAATAGACAGAAGGAAAACTCAAGCATGCATGCACACACACACACACACACAGACTTTAAACTGAAAGAGTTAGCAATGGGAAAATGTATAAAAGTTTAGGAAACAAATTTATTTTCTTGTTATTTGATTATATTTCAGAGCACATATAAATATGGACCTATACTGGTTTAAATAAAATATTAAATTATATTAAATTATAAATAAGTGATGAATATGAGACACATTTTATTTAGACAAATTACTGCTAATAATTTGGACAGATAGGAGTTTGCTATCTCACGTGCGGTCTGTGTTTACTGACTAGACACCAGGGTGGGAAGGGAAATGAACTACTTTGACAGTGGTTAAAACTTTTGGTTGATTATCAGTTTTATATAGATACCAGAAATCATATATTGATACAGTTTTAAGGTTGAAAATGTGTTACCATATGAAGAAATGCCCAGATATTCAAGGACAACTTTTGTAATCTCTCAAGTCATATAAAAAGAAAAAAAAAACGTTCTGTGATATGCTTTCCAAAATTTCATATGTTCATATAGCCATAAGGAAAATATCAGTTAAATGAGAGAGAGAGAGAGAGAGAGAGAGAGATCGAGAAAGAGAGAGAGAGAGGCCCCATGAAACACTTGACAAGAACACCTGAAAACTTTGCATGCCGTGAGAAACAATGGAAAATTGTCAAAGGCCACTGGAATTATAGGAGACATATAGATGACTTACAAACATAATACACGACACTGGGCCTGGACAGAAAAAACAGAATTAGTGATAAAAAGGTATTTGAATATTAATCAAGTTGAAAAGTTTTAAATAGTATTGCATCATTGCAGAATCATTCTTAAAGGAATTTTGCAAACATATAATTGGACATTGATAAAACTCTATGAAAAAGATATTAGATGTAGGAGAGAAAGAAATTTAAGAGATCAAAAAGTCAAATGTTTAAGTTTGAACTTGATATGGAATGTCAACAATATTTTAAAATTAAGCAAATTACCTAGTAGGTTATAACCCAGGGAGTCTGGAAAAATTAAAATAATTTTACTATGATGAGTCTGAAAAAAATTCAATATATTTATAAGCAAAAAGTAATGGAGCAGCTTATAGCAAAAATATTTTGTTTGGGATATAAGAAGAAACATGAGCCGGGCGTGGTGGCATACACCTTTAATCCCAGCACTTGGGAGGCTGAGGCCAGAGGATCGGTGTGTGTTCAAGACCAGCCTGGGCTTCAAGGTGAGTTCAAGGCCAGCCTAAACTGCATAGTGAGACCCGTCTCAAAAAATAGGGCTGGGGATTTAGCTCAGTGGCCTAGCACCTGCCTGGCAGTTGTGAGGTTGGGTGTTTGATCCCTGGTACCAAAAATAAATAAATAAATAGATAAAAAAGAAGAAATATGAATTAATGAGAAATATTTACTTGATTTTTATATAAAATAAATAAGGAAATCATATATAGATATATTTTTAAAGTTGAAAATGCTTTACTATCTGAAGAACTGGTTTGTAATATAAAAAAACAAATGGAGGCTGAGCACAGTATTTTTAATAAAATAAAAGTAATATAATATAACTAGTACTTTGAATGAAGAGTTGATAAAGAAAAGTATAGGAGAATTCAGGGAAGCAATTCTGCACAAAGCTAAGTATTTCCTAACTTGTGCTGAAGCAGAGGAAAACCAATTACGTGTTACATTCTTATCAGTGATTAGAATTGTGTATTACATTGTAATAACTAATGCCAGAAAAATGCAAAAGACTCATAATACAAGATAGATTTATATATCTGGATTAACAGGGATAATCGAAATGGACAGGAATAAATCTACTAGATACCCTTCAAATAAGTACAATCAAACCAATTCTTTTTCCTAATTACATTTTGATATAAAGAAAAAGAGAAATAAAATGTTTCTCTGAGAAAAGATATGCACTAAGGAAATATGTGAATAATATTAGGAGGTGGGAAGAGTTACAGTTCTGTTGGGAAAACGCGGTCCTAGGGTGAAGATAGCCAATGTGAAGGCCAGCACAAGCTGAAGATTCATCCAGTTAACATTCAATACCAACTAACTTCTTCCTTACTTTTTTTTTCTGGGAATCTGAAAACTCTAAGGGGCTGTTGTGATAGTACTATGATGAATTACTCACAGTGTGATTATCAAGGAGAGCTTCTCTCCATGGGGCAGCTGGGTAAGCTTCACTAGAGCAAGCATGTGTTTCCATTCCTTTCTCATGTGGAATGTTGACACATGGTCCTCAAAGACATGGCCATTTTTTGAATGTGAGGTAGGAAGCAGGAAGGATATCAGAAGACATCGTTGGACCACACAACAGCATAGTAACTGCCTGACTTCAAAATTACTATAATTTTTAAATGACTAGTAGATGGCATTTCTTTCACTTATGACCAGTTGCCTTCTGGAGTGACCATCCCTGTGACTGGAGAGTAGGTGGAGAGTCAGAAAAATCCATAAAATAGGAAAATATGCAATGCAGAAAAGGACTTGATGGTGGTGAATGAAGAACTCTTACAGAATTGAGCTATATTTTGGTGTTGATACCACTTCAGAATCAGGAATATTATTCTTAGTAAATGCCCACAATGAAACTAAGTTGTCCATGAACTTAATTATATTACTTTTGATTTGTATCATTTTTCCCACCCAGTTCCCCAAAAAATATTATATATGATTTTAAAAATTAAAAATCTATTTGGTCTGTCAATTTACATAAACACATAAAAGTATTCTGAGATCTGAAATGGAAATATTTAAAAGATAAACATTAAATTTTAATATGCTTTTCTGGAGTCATAATAAATACAGTAATACATCAGAGTACTTCACAGTTTCTATACAATATAGTAATATGCAACATTATGTCTTACGTTTATGAAAAATAAATGAGAACCATCAGAACATTAGTGGTAATACAAACAAAATTTAAAAAAATAGTACATCAGAGAAAAAAGGAGAATTGATATTTCAGAAAGTTCCTAAAATTATACATTTCATTTGTGGCTGTAAGGCAATGTACATGTGAATATTTATAATAATTTTATATTAGTATCACAACTTTTCATGACTGGACAAAAGCACACTCATGCACAAGATCATGTAAACATATCAGTGAGAACTCTTCTTTTTCACACATTTTCTATTTCTTCAAGTCAGAAAAATGGAAGATATTTGAAGTCTTAATATAGTATGCAAACACTACATGCTCATTAATTTCATTCATGTATAAAAATGACAAAATTTTTTATGAAGGAGCATAGGAATTTTTTCTCCACACCATACCAATTCTGTTTTTTGCTAGTACTATACTTTAAGCAAGATACTTATCTAATCAAAAATCAGTTGATCACAGTGAATTTTTGACATCTTTTAATTTGACTGAAGAAAAGTAAAATAGAAAGAGAATAGGAAGAAAGTTCTGAAGCCAATTTATATTGGTGCTATTACTTCACTATAACCTGACACTTTCTTAGATACTAACATTAGTTTACGACAAACATTTTGTGAGCTCTCAGAATCATAATTTAGGATAAATGCAAAATATTGCAGCATATGTATCATAAGATAACATTTTCCAACATTAAAGTACTTAGGAACCCACAAAGAATTTTCTGCATATAATTATGTATTTTTATAAATACCACTTATCTTCATAACTCGTTAATAATAATATCTATATGTCCATGTATTCTGTTAAGTTTTTGAGGTGATTTTGAGTGTATTAACTAAATAGGGAGAATGGGAAGTTACAATAAAATTAATCTAGGCTGCTATTTTTAAATGTTTAAGGACCATATTCAGTGTGATGCTTCCTAGATAACAAGGGCAAAATAAATACATAAAAGAGTAAATGTATCTTCTGAATATATAGTATTATTTCATAAAGATGTAACACTGCTTGATAAATGTATGTCTGTAGGTTTTCTGCATTCCAACAAAAATGAAATAAATGAACTACTTTTTCAAAAGGAGTATTACATACAATATTCAGAAATATTCAACTCACTGATATTTTAAAACTCCCTAATAAAAGGGAAAAATGCTGTGAAAAGTACAATTACCACTTCTTATGTGGCAATTTGTGATATTTGTGAATATTATCTCCATAGAGCAATTGTAAAAGAAATTAAAAATTATTACTTTGAGGCATGGCTATGTCTAGTGTTATTTATATGATTTGATTTTAAACACTACACATTTATTTTTATGACGACAGCATTAAATGTGGCAGCAGAATGTTGGAGCCTACTTTTCATTCCACTTGAACATTGATCTGTGAAAAAGCTGTGGCAGCAATGTTAATCAATGCATAAAGCTAGCACTAGCATCCTATAATTCACCCAAATAGAGACAAGAAATGGTGGACCCTACGTTAATATGTGGCTGCACTCATCTGGATTGCAGTCAGTTTAATTTAAGCAGAGCTGAGGAGATCATTTATCAGGCCTGAATGTATTACTGTAATGCATTGCAGTGATTGTAGAGAAACAGCCACAGCGTAGATGTTCGGCTGTAATTCATAAAGACACAACCTGGCTGTATGTTTTCCATAGTGCTATTTTGAACTAAAATGGTCTTTATCTCAGAAATTTCAGTATGCTGTTGACATATTTAAAAAAATACACTCAGATAAACAAAGCATCGTCTTCTAGACCATATTGAGAAAAGCTTAAAGCCCATCAATTTATTTCAGAATAAAAGAACCACTTGTAAGATAAATATATAATAGTAATCACTGATCCACCTACTTATTCCAAAATCATTCCTTTCTCCATTTCTCTGGCCTCATATACCGATGAATATCTCCATAGCTTCATGGAGAATATAAACACTTCCATCCAAGTGTGCCCATGCTATTTAGCATTTAAATCCTCAACACTGAAAGGAAATTTTATTTTCACCCATCACACTGAGCGCCTCCTACTAGTTAAAGTGGAAGTGGTTTTTAAGCGGTGTATTTCTCCTCATTATCCTATTTTAGCGACCTGAAATAGAATTAAAGCAATGAAAAGATTCTGAATGATGTAAGCCATTTACAACTTGAGGCACCCTTCCAAATCCTTAAGTTTTTGATCACCATGCTAATCAAATATAAAAGAAATAAAGTTTCATTTTTCAATTTTCTCACTTTTTATATTCTGATTCTTATATTTATAAGGAGACTTAAAGAGAAGCTATCCCCGTACAACGATTTTTTTTAAATTCTGATGAAATAAATGTAAAACTTACTATTTACACATTTTTAAGTATACACTTCAAGTACATTAAGGATGTTCACATTGTTATACCATTGCGAATGCATTTAAAATATTCATTCATGTCTAAATTATTTCATTTCTTTTTCTTCTTTTATTCATTATTTTCTTCATAGACCCATAACTTTCTCTCTATCTCACTAACCTAGGGCCCTGGTAGCCTGGACCTTTGTAACAGATTTATTCCACTCTCCTATAATTACAGTTTTGCTGCATTACTGAAATTGTAGCAACAAATTAAAATTTTTTCAGTCCTTAAATTTATATAAATCTTTTTTGACAATTTTCATCAATGTAGTCACTACATAGATGCTAAACTTTAAGCCCAAATTCAAAGGTGCCATCTCTGATTTTCTCTTTTGCTCTTCCACTCCAATCTCATTTGTCACATAGATATATTTGCAATATCCTACTGTTTCAGTAGTCTTTGAATTTGCATCAGCTATGAATTCTGCTGAAAGAAATATCTACCATTTTTAAATTTCTATTCATTCTTAAGTACTTCATCTATCACCTTTGTTGTGAGCAGTTCTGTGATTTTAATGTTTCTCCATCAAAGTAGATTAATAGCTTTCTTTCATTGTGAAAAACCAGCAGGGAAGATCTACCTGAAATAATAACAAATATATGTTTTGCTTATAGTTTCAGAGGTTTCAGTCCATGGTTATCTGGTTCCACTAGTATGACTGTGTGGTACAGTAGAATATCACCATTGGAGAGTGTGGTAGATAAAACTGCTAATGACACAGAAGACAAGAAACAGTGAGACCAGGAAGAAGAGGATAGATTCACAAAACATTCTTTGAGATCACATCTCTAAATAATTTGCTCCTTCCTACTGGTCAGCACAGGCCTAGTAGCCTATTTAGCCATGAACTCATCAATGAGCTACTTCATTGTTGCACTGGAGATCAACATTTAACAATATATTGGAAATTACAGATTTTTTATTTTTTATTTTTGACATAATTGCTTCATTTGAGGTATCTAACTTACTAAGTAAATGCAGTTTATCTCATTTACTTATTTATATGTTTCTTCAGAATTTGCTCAAATTTTAAAGGTAATGTGATAGTGACAAATATATAAAGCTTAATCTTACCTCACAAAAAGTTTTAAATTTATCATTACACATGGAATATGAAAAATTAAGGTAGAAGTAAATGACTATATGAATTTTTATTCTTCTATATTTTAGCTATTGATGTTAGGACATGTGCATATTAAGTATCTACTAATTATTAAACAATTATATGTATCATTTTCCTGATTATTCTTATATGAGATATATTTCAACTATAATAATTTAGCTTAACAGTGGAACCTGAATTTGAAATAATGCCCAAAGCATGAATTTGCAAATTTCACCTATGTATGTTGTGACTATGTGATTTATTAATACAGATATTTTATAGAAGTAATAAAATTTTATGAATATCATAATTTTTGAGTCAAATGAGGTAATGGATATACATAGATTTTTAGAAGATGTATGATCTTGCATTGTTACCATTAAAAATACTGTAGGAAGTGTAACTCAATTAGATGTCACACAGTTGATAAAATGCATATAAAAATATCTAAGATGAAAGGTTTTATTACTAAAGTAAATATATTAGGAAAATCTGAAATGGAACAACTTTTGTTTACTTTTTACAGTTATATTTTACGTTTTTCACTGTTAATATATCTGTCCTATTAAGGAGACCTTAGAGCAATTGGAAGAATAAACAGTTCAATTGAATTTATTATAGAACAGAGAATGAATTTAGCATGAATATGGACTTTGCATGAGTGTGATATTAAACTGCATCTTGCTTATTTCTGATTTACAAATTTAATAGTCACTAAATAGTTAACATTTATTTTTGCCAATGTTATACTTGGTCATAGGAGTTTTTAGAAGAATACAATGAAAATTTTCAGGTAAGTTAAGTATAGCAATAGTAAAATTAATAAAGTTACATAGAAAATATGAAAATAACTCTTCTCTTCTGCCTCATATCCTATAAATTGTTTTTTAGCTTTCATTCATTAATAGTGGAAAAATTAGCTCTTCATATTGTCTCTATCAATTAAATATAAAACAATGATATTAACAAATGATTATTATAAAGTACCATTACAAATTAATTTTTTTTAAATTTAAATATAGTAATATCCAACAGAACATAACAGAGCATAACAGAACAAAGTCAATCAAAACAAAGGAGTAGAACTGGTACAGAACTTCAAAGAAAAATAATGTGAAAACAATAGCTACTATAGTATATCTTGCTATCTTCAGAATAGCTGACCATTCCAACAGGTATAGTAGAATTGAACCAAAAACAAAACAGAATAAAACCAATAAAAACAGAATATAAAATAAAGCAAAATAATAATAATAATGATCAGAGTAAAGCAAAACAGTGAGAACCATATTGGGCCTCAAAGACAAGACAGAAGAGAATCCCCCATATTTGCTACATTGCCTACTGTCATCTTCCAAAGAGATGCTCAGGTTGATGAACAGAGGCCTGCAAAATCTATGAAACAATACTAGCAATTAGTTGCTTGATGTTCCTTAGTTGCTATCAATTTAGCCAGACCTTCAAAACAGCAGGTTGCTCACGAGGGTGAGGTGGGGGGTTGGGGGGGTTGGGGGGCTGTCCCTGATTCAAAGCCCGCACGCCGGTGCCACTGGGTCCCAGCAGGGTGGACCCCGGAAGGGCCCATTCTTGTTTGCCTCCAGGGGTCCACAGAGGTCACCCAGACTCCCAGAAGGCAGTTCAGTTGTGTCCCGGTCAGAGCTGGTGCCGCTTGGGCCTACAAATTAATTTTTGATAAATCTATTTCACTTAATCCCTAGCACACCTAAAATTATATCTATTCATAGGTAAATAAATCTCATCTCATAAAGATTATAGAGTTTATTATAGACCCTATTAAGGGAAAATATAATAAAAGAAAATTACATTTTCATATCTACCTGAATGTATTTGATATAGTGTAGTTAATCCATGGTGTATACTTAAATTCTGTAGGTTCTAATCCCTCCATTGAGTAATATGCACTTTTTAAAATAAAAGTTAGTGTGTATTTGAAAATGAAAAGTAAATTTTTATGTGATTGCTCCATGCCAGAAAAATTTGGGTTTTCAGAAGTCCCATTCATTTTGTATTGTCTCTCCCACTCCAGCCTAGCATTGTTCCTACTGATACAATTATAACAAGAATTTTCTAGTTCTTTCCTGGGTTGGGTGGATTACCTAACGGTCAATAACAACCAGTGGAACTGAATCAGTGTGGTTGTGACTGTCATCAGCCCACCTGAGGATCATTGCCAACAGCATAAAAGCAGAACTGGAGAGGAAGATGGTACGCTGTTGATTCTCCTGCAGTAACTTGTCATGCTGGTTTTCTCATCATTGGAGGAGCTCAAGTCCTCACTGCTCCTGAGACTGGCTACAGTTCTTTTCATAGAATCTCTTGCCCATACTTTGAACACCACTGCCCAGCTCCACTGCAGATCCATAAGCCTACAGGTACTGATCACAGACTTTCCAGCTTTCATTACTAAACCTCAGGTCTTCCTAGTGCAGATCCTTGATGAGACTTGTATAAGACATTTTTGTCTAGGACTGCAGTTGGGCGTGAGGAGGACACTAACATGGGCTCTAGGGCTTCAGCTGGATTCGTGCAGGATATTGCTGTGGGATCCAGGCCCACAGCTAGATTGTTTGAGTCTCTAGTGTGTGGACTGATATCCTTCACACTTTTGCATTTGTCACTTTGGGTGAATTTTATAAAATAATTCTATAACTAATGTGTCCTTTATTAAATCTTTTCCCTTGTAAGCCCTAACTCTAACCCTTGGTATCATGAGAACTGACCCCACTGGTCTACCAAACAAATTTTTAAAGATAAAGTAGATTTTCATTAATATACTCTTTAATGCTCTAATCATATTAATCCATTTCACATGGTGTATTATCTAATATACTCTGTCATTTATGAAATATAGTTGTGAAGATATTATTAAGTACTAATATACAGATCCGATATAACCTATAATTTTTACTATATGAAAGGAAACATACCTATAATTTTGCATACTGTTGAATTGTGGAGCTAATACATAACATGAAATTATGTTGATATTTTTGCAAAATAGTATTGAAATTTTTGTACAAATAAAAGATATTGTCAATAAAGTTGATATTATGGTTTTTCAAATTTATATGCAATTTTAGTGAAATAGCTTTTTAATAAATGAAAAATCATAATTGCCAATGTTTATTATTATGAAAATAATCTTTTATTTGAAGAGTCATTACAGTAAATAAAAATGGACTTTCACATAGTACAGCAAGCCACATCCATCAGCAGGAATCATGAATTGCACTGAACATGTATGGTGTGAGTTTGGACAACATGATGTAGGCATTTTTAAACCTGAATTATAGTGAGAATTTCTAGATGTATACTTAAGAATCTGCACCCCACTGTTGATTAACTTAAATTATACTCTGAAAATAGATATCCAAATATTGATAACATACCACAAATATTTCTCTGCTTACAAAATTTTAGGATGTAATGTTATTGCTAAAAGTAGTTGCCACATTTTGAAATCATGCACTATAGAGGTGATTTTCACTGGAAAAGTTACGGACATTTTAAATGAATTTGTTGAGTAATTTATTTTAGAGAGAGTCTCTTGCCTCGAAATGAGGCAAAATGATTCACTGAACTCTATGTCCTTTTAGTGAAATGAATTCCTTATAGTTAAATATTAAAGACTAGGGCATCTAGAAATAAATTGCAGTACTATCACTATCTGATACAGTCTATAAATTGCACTGTGTCCTAATCCAACTATGATGTGCTTACTTCAAAAGAACTTTTCATAGAGAATGTGATAGGGCAGAGATATCTGAGTCACTGAGCTTAAAAATAAATGTTCCTGTGAATTCATGTTACTGTTTGCTAAGCAATATCTGAAGGTGTTCTCTCATTTGAAAATACGTTGAAGTTGAGAAAGAATTGTTATATTTAACCTGTCTCTATTGATAGTTATTACAACTTACTGAATATTTACTCATAAATAAATTAGCAAGTCATTTATCAGCATTTGTGGTTTTTCATAAGTTTTTGTTAAAAAATGGTATTTTTCTAACAAAATACTTTATTTTCTAAAATGGAATTAATTATCCAGGTTACACTCAATACAAAAATACATTTAATTGCAATTTCTTTCATGGTGCTTCCAAAATCTGTTTATCATTAATGATTGGGAAAATTCTGAGTTTAGAAAGCAAAAACCATCAATTGCTAAAAAGTGACTGTGGACCAATAATTATTCTTTTCATTCATAGAAAAATATAGGGAAGCCAGCATACAGCTCAGCGGCACAGCAAGTGCCTGGCAAGCCTGGCAAGGTGATGAGTTCGATTCCTGGTACAAAGAAAAAAAGAAAAAAGAAAAGAAAGGAAAATATATGAAATACACATTTATTAGTAGATAGATGTTGAATACAGAAAAGTGTTTCAGTAACCAGAAAGTTATTAACAAAATGCAGAATAAAACCAAGCAAAATAAAACAGAATAAGGCCAATCAAAACAAACAAATATCAGTAACCCAGGACTTCAAAACAAAAGGAGACTGACAATACTTGGTTTTATTCGCTTTCAAATAAAAATTTAAAAAAATTTTATAACAAAAAGAAATATATGAGTAAGGCTTTGAAAAAGTATGACCATGTTGATAGAGCAAAATGTTAACAAAAAATGTGAATAAATTTATAGAAGTGTAACCATACATGCATATTTGGGCATGTTTCTAAGTCCTTGCAATGCCTGTGAACTGGTGTTCTACCTTTTAATGTGGTTTTGCAATTTCCATTTCAATCCAGAGAAAGCTAGTAATTTTCACATGAATATCCAGGCATTTTCAGATCAGACTTCTGTTTCTTTGAGAAATAGCAGCTATCTTAAATATGTGAGTAAGCTTCTTTTATTTGATTTGATTGCTTTCAGCTCTAATAACATTAAGGAAAACCATACATTATTTTGAGATATCTGAGATCTGTGTTCATTCTTTGTCCTCTGTTAAGTAAGGGAGTAGTTATTTGAGCACTGGACATCTTTAGTGAATGAATCAAACCCTTCATCTGATATTTGTTATGTGGCCATTTGACCAATTGATAAGTGTTGACAATAGCTGTGAAAGTTTGTAATCAGAATATCACTGTAAACTAAGTTTAAACTGACTTTCGCTCTTTAAGAAGATTTACAACTTTTAAAAGTTTTGCTATATTATTTCCAATACAGCAAAACTATGACTTTCTGGTAGATTTCTCTTATCATTCTCTACTACTCCCTCAGCAGTCAGTTCTTTCTAGTCATGTCTTCTATTTTCTAATATATTATAAAGCATATTCAATGTTAACCAAAGCTTACTACAGAATATTCTGCAGAATCATTTCTTTCTCTCGGCCAGAGTTATGTGCATGATGAATGTAAAATAGCAGCTCTTACTTTGAAGATTCAAATCTACTATAAATTGCCAAAATTATAGCTAATATACATATTTATAAATATGTATTTAAAAATACATTATAAATATAAAAATATTCATTTTAAGGAATTGATCAGTTTTGTTTTTTCTGCATGGAAATATTGTTCAGTTCTCATGATGAGATTTGTAACATATATTACAGAAGTTGAGAAGTTACATTTAGGGAGTCTATGACAAAATTTTCAAGTAAAGGGTGCTTATATTTATTTATTGTTAGGAATTCAAAATATATGACTATAAAATAAAAAGGCATAACAGCGTAGAAAGGGGCAAAAATCAATATCTGAGGCTTGAGAACTGGGATGAATTTTGCAGTGGTCACTCAAAAGGTTTTTGCAGGAACCCAATGATATAAAACAGGAAAAGAAATCTGGGTGGCAAGAATGGGCTTCAATAAAAAAGTCCATTCAGAGACTTTGATGGAAAAACCTTATTCTTTTCTTAAATTGATACACTGGCACATTGGACATATTTTAAGGAGGGTTCAGATTTAGAATAA
>RJWM01038092.1:0-16986 GCA_004363535.1 Dasyprocta punctata | reverse complement strand
GTATCAAATCAAGTCTGGAAAATAAAACCCTAAGCACTATGCAAAAAATCAAATACCCCCGGTTTTCCCTGTGTATAATTTAGACTGCCATAGTCACCTGCCAGGGAACTATTTACAACAGAGGTCTCCTATGCATGGATTTAAGCATAACCCCAAAGCCCCAGGTTCTGCTTCCACGATGGACCTATTGAGCTACTGTTTTCTGTGGCTGCTTTATCCCAAACCACACTCAGATTTGAGCACAATATGTTTATGGCTAAAGTCAGAAGACATAGCAAAGAGTCAAGGTATTCAATTAACCACAGTGGAGGAGCCAACTGGTGCCAAGAACTGGAACATGAAGATGAGCCAAGCTCCAGCTCTTAGGGCGCTCAAGGCTGCTGCTGGAGCCCTAAAAACAAGCTGATAAGGATAATATAACCTTAGAGCTGCAAGTGAAGGAATAAAATAATACAGCCAGAAACAAAGTGTGCCTGAGAGCACACGAAAAGCTGCAGACAGTGGAGTTAGACTGGAATTATTGGAAGAGCAGAAATAGAGGAGGGAGGACAAAGAGCAGAGCGTTTTTACATGGCAGGAACCCAGTGCAAATGCAGAAATAAGAGAGGGCTTGGAGCTTCATAAGCAATCAATGAAGAAAATACAAAATAATTAGGAGTCCCAAATTACATATTTAAAATCTTGACTGGTCCATCTAACTTGCACAATACTCAAAAACCTACAAATCTTATTTTGAATAGATGATTAAACTGAGACCTAAAGAAGGTATAAGACTTGTCCACGTTCTTAAAACTGGTATTGAAGAACTGGCTTATTTTCCAGGTGACTGTGGAATTGCTCCCAGCTAACATGTTATGGTTTGGAATATTTTTTTTCCATTAGTCTGTGCTGCTTCTTCCCACAAATGTAAGGTACTATTAAATATTCAGTCCGTACTCTTACTGCTCTTTCCTTCAAAATCCTCTTTCATCCCTATTATGGTTTATATCTAGATGTCCCCCTAAAGTCTGATATGATCATAACCTCGTGCAGTCTGGAGGGGACTGGGTGATGAGGCACTATAGCTGACTTGCCACTAGGAGGGGAGCCCGGTCAGAAGAGGCAGGTCACTGTAAGCATTACCCAGAATGGTACCCCCCCTTCCCAGCTCCTCCCCTTGACACACACACTGTCTCTCTGCTTCCTGGATTCTAGGAGACCAGCAGCTTCTCCTCCACTACGCTCCCCTGCCATGCCATCTTGTCATAGAGCCAGCTGACTATGGACTGAAATCTCTATAAACTATGCGCCAAAGTAAACCTCTCTTCTTTTAAGGTTTAGGTGTTGGGTGCTGTGTCTCTGCAATGAAAAAAGTGACTAAGACAATCCCCTTAAGCCCCATCAATGTTTCTCAACACCTTTATTCCAAGTCTTACCTTTTCTGCAAAGCCTCATGCCCCACACATAATCTTTTCTGGTCCACAGAACTCCCTGCCTCTCCTGCTCCATTCTGCCAAACTCCCTGGCTGACTCCAAAAGTACACTAGATTACAAGTTTCAGGAGGACACTGTGCTCCCTGTTTTGCAGCCCAAAAGATGCTCAAGACTGCAGCTCAGTATCCATTTAGTAGGTGACTCAAAGTGTCCAGAAGAGCCCAGCACACAGTCTGCCTCCTGTAGCTTCAAAACACAAGACCTCACTGTTCACCAAGAGAGGGACTACTAGAGTGGCCAACTGTCTGAGACTTTTTGCAAAAATCAAGAGTACTCTACAGAGTCCCACCTCAGGCCCCTGTGAGTGTAAACACAGTAATGGCAACAAAGCTAACATAACACTTGAAAAGACGGGGTCAGAATCCAATGCAGGGCAGGGTTAATCATCAAGTTCTCAATCTAGGAGGAAGTAGTGGGAGAAAGAGCTCCAGATGAGTCTAGATTTTAGGTGGCACTTCCTAACAGCAGCATGATGCAACTGTGTCATTTCACTCCTCCTGGTTTCAGTTTCTTTGTCTACAAAATGAAAGAACTGTTCTTAAGAATTCTCAAGTAGGGGATTATTCATAAGTGTTTCTGAATATATTGAGGACCCAGTCATCACCAGGCTTGCCTAAGCCATGTTCCAGGAAAGAACCCCAGAACCTTTATTTTTAACAGATTTCAAAGGTGATTCAGAGCCACACCACTGACAAGCACATGTGCACAGAACCTTTCCAAGGTTCTGTGGGAGATCTAAAAGCTCAGTGAGTCAATAAAGACATTTGGAGGTAACCATCCATCTGCAGACACCAGGTCCCATAAAGACTGCCAGTCATTCATTGAATCCATGACTAGTGATTCATAAATGCTAACATATTGAAAGGAAAAAGCACTATGGGAGGCTGAGGCAGGAAAATCACAAATCCAAGTGCAGCCTAGGCAACTAACTAAGATCTTGTCTCAAAATAATAAATAAAAAAGGGCTGCAGATGTAGCTCTCAGTGAGAAGACCCTGAGAATTCAACCCCTAGTACCAAAAATAAAAAGACAAAAGGGGGATCAAACTAAATTTTTCAAGTCAGTCAGCCTCAAATACATGCAGAAAAGAAAAAATATTCATCTGAAATAACTATTACAGCCCAAAGTATAAAAAAACAGTAGTCCTCACTTTATAATGGGAAGGGAGAAATCTCTATTAATTGGTTTATAACACTGGGGGAAAACATGTAAAGCAAAGAGTTTGGACATCATAGGAATTTTTTAAATGGATGTACTAATTGAGGGTGGTAGCATACTAGAGTCTGTATTGGGTGATATACTATAACCCCCCAAGTCCTCATATATTTTTGATGGGGCTGAGTCTAGCGCTTGTTATTGGTTTGTTGTCTGGCATGGGGATTGGCAATGTGAGTGCTGCACCCGCCCAGGGGTAGAGCCAACATACAGTGTAAGGGAGGCGGGTCTTCCTCTTGCACTTCCGCCCTCTCTCTCTCTCGCCAGCATGCTTGCTGTTTTCGGTGGCCACCATGAATGGCAGCCCCACCACGCTGCCTTGGAGCCAACTAAGTATAGACTGAAACTCCTGAGAAATTGTAAGAAATAAACCTTTTCTTCCCTAATTTTGGGCATCAGGTATTTCATCTCAGCAACGAGTAAAAAGTAACTAAGACAGAGTCCCAGCTACCTGAATGGCAGAGATGGGAGAACTAAAAGTTTGAGGCCAGCCTGGGTAATACAGTGAGACCCTGTCTCAAAATAAAAAGGGCTAAGGATGTAGCTTCAAGGCAGAACACCCACAGGGTCAATCCCTGTACTGTAAGGGGGAAAAAAAAAAGGAAGAATGGATACTCTGGAAGAAAAGGAGGAAGTAAAAGGAGGTACTAAGATTTCAGGAGCTCAGTGGGGATCAGTATGTGACTTGCATGCAAGACAGCATGGGTGACTAGGGGAATAGGACCACCGAGGAGAGATGAGCACACGATGGGATTGAAGTTTGACAGAGCATCCAGACAGGGTTTTGAGCAGACAGTGTGGTGGGGTGAGGGTGGGGGAAGAACTCCCTGCAAAGGGTAACTGTTAGTACCCTTAGCTGTGGAGACCCCAATCTCCTGAGCTATGAAAGCTTGGGCAAGTTCCTGCATGTCTCTCAAGAGCACAGGTGCTGCCTCCATACCCAGTGATGACACCAGAGCTCACCACGAAGAGGTGCTGAAGGATTTAGAGTATGCCACAGGCACAGGACTTGGTACAATGCCTGGCACACAGTGAACACCTATAGGACTCATACAGTGCTTACCGCTGCTGAACATTACTGCAGTCACTGCTGAAAAATAAGAAAAGAGTAAAAAGCTCAACCATGGAGGATAGAAAAGGAAAAGAGCCAGCCAAAAAGAAAAATGGGCCTGAGAGACATAAGCCATAGGATGCCTATTTACTAACAGCTACAGAAGATAAACTGATGGTGTGTCTACAATGTAGAGAGACTAAATGTAGAAATCATCACTGGATTTGTCAATCAGGTAGCTACAGATGAATTATTTTTATTTGGTTATGTTTGAAAACATCACCAAATTTTCATACAATATGAATGGAGGTTGGGGGGTGGGGATTTAGCTCAGTGGCACAAATGCCTGCCTAGCAAGCACGAGTTCATAAGTTTGACCCCTGGCACAAAAAAAAAAAAAGAAAAAAAAAAGAAAAATGGACATTGGATGTCTAATTGAGATACAATCTTGACTCTTAAATAATTTCTTCCTTAAGGGTGGAGCAACCTAAGTGAGAGTCTGGGAGTACTCACTCTGCCCAAACACCAGAAAACAAACAAGTTTTAAAAACAGTTATAATTAAAAGAGAGTCTAGTTGCTTTGAGAATAAGATTTTTGGAGAAGCTGTTGGCCTGACTCCCTGCACATTTATATGAAACCAGTTCTTTCCAAATTTAACAATGCCACTGCAGACCTAACTCCCTTGTCCTATACAGACCATACAGACCATTCCTGACTATTGTGGAGTCTACTATCTTGATTCTCCATTCTGCCTCTGCCTTTTGGGCTACTTCACTTTTTATTTCCTTTCCTACACAAACAGGAGGAGGAAGAGAAGGGAAAAGATAATCAAAGGAATACATGATAGAATATATTTATATTCTAAAAAGATGAATAAAGATTAAAGAAAGTACGAATGAACAAAATTCTGATTTATAGAACATGGTGCAATTTGTAACTTTCAGTGATTGCATTCAGCAATTTAAAGTAGGAAAGGTTCTGCTTCAGAGAAGAGGTAAGTATCCAAGAAATCAGTCTTTGATTACACTACACTTGAGGCACTATTTGAAAAGATGAACTTTATAAAACTAAGGAACACTTCTTTGAGTTTTTAAATATTAATCTTTAAATTTTAGCCCACATTCTTAGCACTTTTCTCATTTTATATGAAGAGTGAATTATAATAAATTTTGAATAAAGTTCTAACTAATGACATGCTGTTCTCTCAAAGCTGACAAAAGGCAGTGTTTTTGTATGAGAGGTTAAACTTAGCTAACATGAGAGCTGGTATTTGTGATCTCGACTGCCTTGGAAAAGTTGAGTAAAATTGTAACCTTTTTATCTCACAAAAATCAAGGTTTTTATCAGTGCACATTAATTAAGCAGAATAATGGGTTTCATTGTTACATTTTCATACATGCAAATAACAGTTTGATCATACCCTCTTCCCCTACTACCCTCCCTTACCGTTCTCCATCTACTCCCATCCCCTTCCTTCTCTCTAATAATCAAAAAATCACAGTTTCTAAGGAGATGTTATGAAGTCTTAAACACATCCTGCTGCAAGAGAAATTACATGCTCTTACCCCAAGGTGCTGATAAATCCATTTGTTGATCCCTCCGCGTATAGAGAACAAATGTCTCCAATATGTAGGAAACTAGACATTTTGTCAGACATGTCTTTCTTGAAAAATCCTAGACAAAGTCAAACATGTGAAATTGTTAGAAGAAAAAGAAATGCTTGAAGAGGAGAAAAAAAAAGTCATCTTAGCTCAATTTTCCAAAACGCCTTGCTTAAAAGTCAAATTTAAATAAGAGCCTGACAGGCAGGCAATTGCATGAGCCAAGTAAGGACATATACAATAATATGTTTCCCATATATTATTTAATTTCAGCGCATTCCAACCACAATAATATTGGTCTCTAACAAAACCACACCTGAATCAGATTCTACAAATTGAAGACCCTCGATAATAAACAGAGAATATAAAGACTGCAGGGAACTGAGCCAAGAACTTTGCAGTGTTTAAGACGTTGGAAACTCTGACTTAGGAAACATTAACGTGTTCAGTTTGCCTCAGGGAATGTTAAGTCAGGAGGAAACACCTGGTACAAAGTCTGGGTCTGGCAAGGCCATCCAGCCTAGGTCAAGGTGCCAAAGCAACAAAGTGACATTAAAAGGAAACCTGTAACAACCACAAAGCCTCTGTGGCCTTTAAAAAACAACAACTATACACACTTCACCCAAATCCTACTTAATGTATTTTCTTCTTCACCAAGAAAAACTTCCAGAGAAAGATCCATGGATAGCACCTGGCCCAAACCCCTCAGTATTTAAGTAAGAGAAGTAAGGTTCCCTGATGTGAACACTCAGTGAATCAGTGGCAGTCCTAGAAAATGCTTCTAAGTTCCAGAAAATCCCTCCACAGCCCGCAAATCATTAAACACACACACATAAATATCAACAAAAATATTGAAGTGATTCATAAAAACAGCTTTCATCGGGGCCATAAATATTGAGGAGTGGGAGCCAATTGTAAAAAGCTAAACTGACATTTAAAAAAACAAACTTGGTTACGTGGGAAGACTGACTGCTTGTGTGGACTGCAGCTAATTCTCCAATGTGTCCTCAGCCACCTGGTGCGTGGATGCGAGGGCTAACACAGGTCTCCCCAAAACTCTTCCCCCAAACCTAGACTCCCTTAAATGCCTTTTCCCATCTATTTATTCAGGATCCTCTCTGAGAAATCATTTGCCCCCCCAAAAAAAAACCAGAAGGCTTGTAATGATATGAAAAAATATTCTCTCCTCTTCAACTGCTTTCTGGGTGCCAAATTTTCATTTGGAAGAATTAGGCAGCAATGATCAGCAGAAAATTCCAGGAAGCATCCTCCTGCCTTAGCAGAATTCTAGTTGCCAAAAGCAAACCACTAAAGCTTAGTTCCCTACTCAGGAGATGCTACAGGGAAAAGCTAATTTTTTCACCCCAAACAACCCAGATACTGCAAGAGAGATAAAGAGCATTTCATTGAACACAAACTTATTTATAGAGGGAGACAGCAACTGAGAATACAGAATAAACTGTTGAACAAAAGAGTCAGCATCTCCAAACCTGGAGGAAATACACACAAAGAGCATGCAGGGGGACAAAAGTCTGCCAAACTGCTTTCTAGAATCATGTCAATCACTGTCATTTCTTCCTAGCTAGATGCTATACCTAAAGACAAGTCAAAATATTTTAATATCCTATAAAGCTGGCACCAATAGAGAACACCATGGGCATTAACATTTCCCTTATGAGCTTATATTTAAAAGCTGCATCATAATGGGCCAGAATGCAGATTTCTGGGGTTTTTTGTTTTGGTTTGGTTTGGTTGGTGGTGGTGGTGGTGGTGCTTGGGATCAAACGCAGAGCCTACACACGCTGACTTAGCAAGCACTCTCCCACTGAGCTAGGTCTTCAGTCCAATAGTGACACAAGCTTAAGTGGGAAAAAAAGTAGGCTATTGTATACAATGAATGCACAAAATGATTTTTTCCTAGTGCTAAGGACTATAAAAAAACTCTGTCACCAAGCTACATTCTCAGCCTTTGAACCAATTATTGGAAAATAATTTCAGTTTGACCAAATTTGTGTGTGTCCACACTAGCCTCCCCAGGATACTGGGAAATTGCTAAATGTAACAGAGCAGGTATGCGCTGGGACAACAGGAACTGCCCCTCATCCAGGGATTAATATGCTCCTCTGGGCTTGCCCTTTGAATGGGCATTAGTCCCCAGTAGAGACCTGGCCAGCACAGAACAGTATGACTGCTGTCTTCTCAACTTTCATTTCAGCAAGATACTAGAGTACCTTGCTGGAAGGTTCCAGGCCCTCAATGCAAAGAAGCACAAACAACACTGTGCTGCAGAATGGCAAAGCATGATGTAACAATATTGCCTGCGGCTCATAATTCCAACAGATATCTGGACACCACGTTTCTATAACAAGACTCCGCATAACTTTCATTTTTTATTATATTAGCTAACATCTGTCAAGCACTATCACGTCCACCACTGTGCCGAGGGCTTTATAAACATTTTCTTACTGAAAGTTTTATGACTACACCATGAGAGAGGGACTGTTGCTATTTCCATTTTACTGTTGGGAAACTGAGGTTTAGAGAGGCCAAGATGCTCAAGTCAGAGATAATTAGCAAGTAGCAGGACCAAGGTTCCAACTCAGGCCGAGTTAGCACTTCATCAGCAATAATCCCTGGAACACAGGCTTAAATGTTAACAATTCCTATTCTTGGGTGGTGAGATCATAAAGAACTGCTTTACTTTATGTACAATTTACTTTATGTACAATTCCTAACTTTTCTTAGGTGCTATTTCCTAATTTTTCTATCTCCACCATGTAAGACCTTTGTAAGGTAGACAAAAAAAATTAAGCATCTTCTTTCTTAACAATGTACTTAAGTAGACAAGATAATTGAACAAGTAACCTTTAGCCATATTTTACATTTCCCCCTGAAAGTCATACCAATACATCGACCAGTGAATGACCCTTCAGCTAGGCAACCTGCTGGGGATCCCAATTAAAAAACAACCAAAAGCGGTAGAAAAAGTCTTCCCCAGGGGGATTAGGCAATGATTCCCCTCACAATGAACCTGGGAGAAGAAACTTCTTCTTCTGGAAACTTCTGAGGGTCTTCCCTAACCTACTTTAATGAAGCAAAGGAAGCAGAGGAGGAGGAGGAAGAGCTGAGGCTCTGGTACAATTATCAGTGATGTTTTTGTAGAAAAACAAAGGCCAGGAAAGTCGAAAGAACAGGCTTATGGGGCTGGAGGGGAGGAGGTCGCCCACAGGGCCATGAGCCTGGGAGCAATCTTCAGGAAGATTTCCTGTTGTTCAGAAGCAGGGTGGGACAGCAGGCTCTTTATCTGATTGCAGACCATTTGTGCCCACAATCTTCTACCAGCCGCCCTCAGAGCTCCCGTGTCACTCGCCCAATGGCGGAGGACCACCTATGAGAAAAACAGAGCCAGCGCCAACCTGCCAAGGAGCTGCAGAACTGAGACAGATTCCAACACTACATGGGCACCCAGGGCTTGTTTTGGGTAATAATCTGTGTCTGATATACGGGAGAATGAGCTCAGTGGTCCTGAACCTCAGACTGGTTCTATGAACATAAGCTATTACTGTTAGCCCACGACCACCTCCCAACCCACTTAAACCTCTGTTTCTTATCTGAACAATGGGTATAATACATCAAGGGAGTGTTGTAACAAAAAGATGAGATACAGTCTGAAGAGTTCCTGGTACAGCGGCTGTCATGCTTGCGTTGCTCAATGCTATTTTTATTACTCTTCATTAAGGGATAAAGTGAAATTCTGGAAAATTCCAAGGTTTAAAACTGCAAATGCCATACAGCAAAGGGATGCCCTGTATAAGTCAGCTGGATATTGTCATAAGTAGTCCCCTGTACAACCTGTGACAATATAGTTTATGTTAGGAGAGATAATTACCCTCCCTAATTCCCCTGCTAGGAAAAAAGCTGAACAATATTGAACTATACTCAACTCCCACCACGGAGCATGCTGGCCTTTCAAAACACACAGAATCACAGAGTGAACACTGGAAGGAATCCTGCAAAGCATGTAATGCCAATGCTTGCCCAGTAATAGAATCCCCCCAAAAAGGTCTCCTCTGAAGGGTCTCAACCTGCACTCAAACCCTGGCAGAGGAGTCTCTTACATGTTCAAACAGTCTTGCTGGAAAAATTACCCTTCTTCTACCCTTACAAAAGATAGCAGCAGCCCAGAGCTTTTGCTACTCTTCTGTTTCTTTGATGCCTCCAAGGCCTCAAATCCATAAAAGCTTCCTAGATACTGTCCCAATGCCTTTGCTTTTTTGTGTAAAGCTCCATCATCCTGTCCCTATTCCTGACACGCCATAGCCTCAAGGGTGCCCCCCACCTCCTGCCAGGCAGAAGCATCAAACCCCAGCTCTGCCACTTACTCATTGCAGCCTATCAGGTAAATTTCAGAATGTCTCTATGCCTCACTTTCCCCTGCTGTACCTTGGGAAGACAACGAGAGTACCCACACCAGCAGGTCATCATGAGATTCAGCCACATGACATTCATCAAGCACTGAGCAAACCGCTTTGTGTAAAGTCAGGGGACCATCTTTGTGAACTATTACTATCAGATGACAGCTTCCACCACCCACTTTGAAGACAGCAGCATCTGGGAAAATAGCATCCTTCCAGAGTAGCTTAACCAATGGCAGAGAAAGATAGACAGCTGCCCTGGAAGGTATTCCTGCAGGTAGAGGCTGCAACAGCTTTGTGGAACTTCACACCACCTCTGCTTTCCACTGAAACTTCTCCTGCACAATGTGTAAAGAAAAGCAACATTTAATTCTATTCCTCCAGAAGGACCAATGAGAAGCCAGGGGTCTTCAGCATCGGTGCTGCTCTCTACCTTCCCTACTCCTTCCCTGGGTCTTCGGCATTCTGCTGACTCCAGCTACCTCCACATGAGAATTCTCAACCCTGTGCCTCACGGCCAGCAGATGCTAGGCTTCTGTTCCTTGCTGCCCACAGATCTCAATGTGCCAAAAATAATTAATCTGCCTTCCCAACCTGCTCCTCTTCCTTACACACTTCTCACACTACCACCAAAGCCTAGTGACACCTCCAGGCTCTCTTCTTTCCTTGTCACAGCCCTGGGGCTTCTGTCCATGTATTTTTCTCCAGCCTAGGACACGCTGGTCTCTGCCTCATCCTTTTCTCTAATGAAAACCAAGTCTCCCTCCAACTTCGATGCAGTTACCATCTCTACCAGGAAATCTTGCCCAGCCTCCCCTGTGAAGACAAACCCACTCTTATCAACTCTCTGCCCATTGATCTCTCTTTCCCAACCTTCCCTTCAGTTACAAGTTCACACTTGGCGTGATTCCTGGCTGACACTCTCATAGGACACACAACGCATTCTAAAGATTCATTTTGGGATCTGTTTTGTACACACAGCTACGTTTCCAACACCAATGCTCTGTAAATACTTGTCAAAAGAATCAACAAATGGAATTGAACATCAAATATTTTAAGATTTTATAGTCATCATTGAACCCTCCAACTCTTATTAATCCTACTTCACCTCCACTCAAGTTTGCCATTATCATTTCTTAATTGAACTCCACAAAGCCTTCATTCTCATCTATCTGACACCATTTGAATCTCTTTTGCACATAAAAGCCAGAATGAATCTTTTACAAACATTGATCAAACATGTCATCCCCCTGCCTAAAATGTTTCAAAACCTCTTCAAGGCTCTTTATAATCTTGCTCCACCTGCTCTCCCTCCGTACCTCTCTAGTCCCTTCCTCCCACTCACCTACACTCCAGCCACAAAAAGCTGTCCCAGCCTCCAACATGTATGTCCCTCTGCCTGAGCCTTTGCACTTGCTGTCCCTGCTGTGTAAGACATGTCACCTCTGCGTCACACCACTTGCAGCCCGGGACTCCCATACACTGAAGAGCCTGGGACCAAATGTCACCACCTCTAGGAAGCCCAACCAGATGTCCCCAATATACTTCTTTATATTTCTCTACATAGCATCTTGCTCAGCCTACCCGAGCTCACCACCTCTGCCCTAGTCTTGCTTATCCACTTTTTGTTTATCTACTTGTCTTCACCGACTACAAACCCATGAGGGCAAAAACCACTGTCATTGTCTTGTCTTCCCTACCATAGCATCCCAGGATCTGATAAAGTGCCTGGGACATAGCAAGCACTTAAATTTGGGTTTAACGTAATTGCGGTGCCATTCTGTCTGTTGCCTACATAAGTTGACACTGTTTTTAGGTGACTGTTTTCTAAAATGAATTAAAGTAAACTTTATACTGCTAGAATAAAGTTAGAGAACATAGACCTCTGGGCCCTTTTCAGCATATTTTCCATGAGAAAAATAGGATCAAGAAACAAAATCCATCCTGGTACCCAAAAAGAAAGAAAGAAACAAACAAAATCCATAACCTTTAGCACTGCAAAGTTACTCTTTCATCCCCACTCAACATCTCCCTCCCCCGCCCACGTGTCCAAACTGGCTTAGGAATGTTAAAAAGAGGGGACACTTGGAAAAGCAGACTCAGAGGGCCTCAGTGATTTCAAGCTTCACCAATGACCAGCTGGATGGTCCAAAGCAACACACACAGCATCTCTGAACCTCAACTTCCTTCTAAGCAAGAAGAAGACAGTTCCTTCATGTCTTTCAGGGTTAAGAATAAACCAAATAACCTACAGAATTTACTCGACACAATAACAACACTTTACTAAGTGCTCATTTTTATATTTTTGAGTCAGGCTGAAACAAAGACACTTACTTTTGTCCCCTCAAAGTTTTCATTCACCTCTGCCCTTATTCTGTGATTCCTCTGCTCGAAATACATTTCTTACATGGTCACCACTGCTAAGAATACACTTGAAGAAGCAGGGGCCCCAGAAATATTTAAATCCTCTGGGAGCTCATGAAGCAGTCAATTTTGGGACAGCACATAGCAGGTACAGCTGCTTTTCAGGGCCCAAACTCACAGTACCCAAGAGAGCCAAACCAAAACTCAACCCTCTTTTCTTCCAACATCAAACCAGGTCCCCTGCTGGGAGCGAGGATAGTGAAAACCTCTTCAAAGGAATGATAATTCAATTATTTAGAGTCTCTCCCACTTCAGTGTTGGAACAGGCCAAAACCACAGCCTCCCTGAAAATGAAACATGTTCATTTCATTTTAAGCAACTCGAGATAACTTCTAGATTTTTTTTTCCTAAAAGCACTGACTGGCAAAAAACTTACTGCAATTTTTCCCATCTATTATTTCTCCTGCATGGACTTAAGTAATTTCATTAGATTCATTTCCCTTTAAAAAAACAAAACAAAACAAAAAAAACCACTTAACTTTTCCCTATACACAATTCAGAATTTAAAAGTTAGGAACTCCTAAAGCAGAGACTAAATTAGAACATTTTCATTAAGAATTTACCTAAGGTATCAAGTGTCACTTGATCCTCAAGGATGGTGGACAGACTAAATGAAAGCCCCTGGCCATTTGGGCTGAATGCTCTTTAAGTAAGGAGGTGGCGAGGAGCCCCCATCACAGCTGACCACGCATGCCCTTCCAAACATGGGAGTCAGGCACTCAGTTTTTAGAGATGTACCCCAGTACATCACTCACTTCCTAACTTCTGGTGGCTACTTTACCACCCATTACCTTCACAGTTAAAATCCTGACACACACTGAATACTCGCCAGAGGTCTGAATTATAATCATTCTTAAAGACAGAAGCTAGAAGCCGGGCATGATGGTGCACGCCTCTAATCCCAGCACTCAGGAGGCTGAGGCAGGTGGATTGCTGCAAGTTCGAGATCAACCTGGGCTACAAAGTGAGCTCAAGACCAGCCTGAACTGCATAGTGAGACCCTGTCTCAAAAAAAAAAAAAAAAAAAAAAAAAAAAAAAAAAAAAAAAAAAAAAAAAAAAAAAAAAAAAAAAAAAACAAGAAAGAAAGAAAGAAAGAAAGCTAAGCTAGAAAGAATGTAATAATGGAATATATGCCATCTATCACTAACAGCTTCCAACCTGATTCCTGTAACACCAATTGTGACACAAAGTAATTTTGATGGTGAAGATACAACTTAACCTGAAGCCAAAAGCTACAAGAAGAACCAAACAGGGACTGTACACTAATAGAGACATAGAGAGGAGCCTGTGCTTGATAATTTTTTTATTTTATTTTATTTTACTTATTTATTTATTTATTTATTGGTACCGGGGATCGAACTCACAACCTCACGCTTTGATAATTTTTTAATGACCTGTCCCCACCGCAAAATTTCTGGGCCACTGGGTATGGTGGAATATTCCTAGAACCCCAGCACTTGGGAGGCTGAAGCAGGAGGATCACCATAGGTTCAAGGCCTGCCTGGAATACATATTGAGTTCAAGGCCAGCTTGAACTACATAGTGAGGCTCTGTCTCAAAAAAAAAAAAAAAAAAAAAAAAAAACCCAAAAAACAAAAAAAAAAAACAGCCTTCTGGGTTGCTTGGTATAATCTTGCTCATCAAAAAATGATGAGCACAGGATCAGTACCACTGGCTTCCAAGTTCTCGGTGCTCCTTTGCATTTCAGCAGGAACTGGAGTGAGGATGCAATTTTGCTTTGCAGAACAGCTGAAAAGCATCCAGTTCTGCACAGGAAAGATCTGACACCATACTCAGGCTGAGGGACATTCAGATGTATCCTGCGCTGAAATCGTCAGCTTTTCCCTCTCTCAAATATTCTAAGTCACCACCCAAATTTGCCAATTCCCTATTCCCATGAGTCCTGGCAGAAAAGAGCCTGGCAAGATCAAGAAACAGAAAGCTGGCCACAAAGTCTGCAATATTCTTGGACAAGGGGAAAAGGTACAAGGTAAAGTCAGAAAAGAGAGATGGGAGGGTCAGCTGGACGGCTTCACAGGCTAGGGTTAAACAGCCCCTACCCTCTGTGCTGGGGATGGAACTGAGGGCTTTGCACACGCGAAGCACACGCTTTATCACGGAGCTGCACCCCCAGCCCCACAACTACCTTTCATCTATGGATAACAGAAAGTTCATGACCTTGATCAAGTGATTTTTCTGGTCCTCAACTTTCTCCTCTGTAAAGTGGGGATCATGAGAGGCTTACCTCATAAAATTATGCCAAAGAGCCAGGCGTGGTGGCACACAGCTTTAATCCCAGCACTCAGGAGGCTGAGGCAGGAGGAGCGTTGTGAGTTTGAGGCCAGCTTGGGCTACAACGTGAGCGCAAGGCCAGCCTGAACTACATAGTGCGACCCTGCCTCAAAAAACTAGGGCTGGGACTTTGGCTCAGTGGCTTAAGCACCTGCCTGGCAGACATAAGGTTGTGAGTTTGATCGCTGGTGCCACCAAAAAAAAAAAAAAAAAAATTATGCTAAGGATTAAATAAAAGAAAGAGACATGCTTACTTAGTGATATTCTACCTTCTAATCTGTTCTGTTTTCTACTCTCAAAAACTACTGTTTTCAAACATCTTAGGGCCTACAGTCATTTGAGGATCAGCCCTACCAACCAGCAAGTACCAATGACAAGCCAATGTAGACAACAGACACATTGCGAGATGCATTTATTTACCTGAACATGTCAGAACCTAGCACAACCAGGATAGCAATGGACGGCTCCATCACACACAGGCAGCATTCTCTGTGTCCACTACTCAGTCACCAAGCTTTGCTACCTGGCCGCCAGTCCCAGCGCCTCTGGGCAGTCATTCTGTCCAAAACTGTGGCCAATGACAATCCATCAGCCTTCTCTTGTCTTTTCTTGGCATATTCACACTGCTTCCATTCTCTAAAAAACAAAAGGCCCTTGCCAAAGTCCTTTAGCACTGGTTTTAGTGCTGCTGGCTTCAAAAATAATAAAACCAAGTAAGTTCCGTTAAAGTTAGATGGCAAAGAGAAAGGGCTTATACATGAAGGTTTAAAAGCCCTTGGCAATCCAAGGGGCCGTAAGGCAGCTGTCCCTCAGCGTTGTGAACAAAAACCAACACAAAAAGTACCACTTCACTTTCAGGTCGAGCAGGTCCCAGTGAGTGGGCGAACGAAGGGCAAAGCCAGGCAGACCACAAGGTCTTTCAAAGGAAAAATAAAAATACAACCAGAAGAAGGAAGAGCTACCGGCATTTGATCAATGTCCTGGAAAGAGGCCAAGGAAACTCCTCCAGAGGACGAGTCTTCTTACAATGTCTCCCTCACCCAGGTACATATATGGTAAAATGGCTGTAAATAGAGAGTAGAGAAAAACCCACACATATGGTTGACTCTTCCAAGAGACAGAAAAAGGGTTTTTTTCAACAGTCTCTGTTTCTGTTAGTGAGCACTCTTGGGGTTAATTTCAGAACTTCCTTTGAGCAAAGATGCTTGCTGATATCATATATATTGTGAAAGAGGACGAGCAGCCGCACATTTTGGAGCCGGATGAATGCTACTCTGTTCACCCACAGCCCCCTCTCTGCCTTCTCATCCCATCAGTGGCTAATCAGACCATCCTCAGAAATGCAGCACACCCCCAGCCCCTGATCATCTACTGTGTTGTGGAAAGTACTTCTCTCACAACACAGAAAATCTGTATTCTGCTTTTGTTTTCAGCCAGACCCCATAAGGTTACCAACTTGGGGAGTTTCAACCTTAAGCAGGACAATCTCAGAAAGAACAACTGTAAGTCTTAAATTCAGAACAACTCTCTAGCTTAAATACTGCCCATTATGTCACACATGTGCATGCGCATATGCACATCTGCCAGTCTCAAAACAGATACACCTTCTACAAAGGGCTATTTCTCAAAAGAGATGCCAACACCAACATCTGTTCTTTTGGCTCCCTTCCTCAAGATCCAAGTAAGAGAAACCAACCAAAATCTTCAAATTGAGTAGTTGTATTGGTGGGCAGTGAGCAGTTAGCCAAAATTCCTCCTTTTATAGGTCAAAAAACTGACCAAAAAAACCGATGTGAGGTCCAGTGATTTCTCAGAGCTCACACAGCCAATTAGTGGCTAAAGGTAGGCCACAGGGCTTCAGATACCAAAACCAGCACTTGTGGGAGGTAGGGATAGTGTGTCTCGACCACAGAGAACCAGCAAATCAAGTTAAGTCAATATCTCAGAAAGGTAAGTAAGTCCGGAAAATGGACTCTACAACAGAATTTCCTAACCCTGGAACTACTGACATTTTGGAGCAAACAGTTCCTCTTCATGAGGGTCCTTTTCCTGTGTATTGCTGCATGTTAAGCAGAATTCTTGGTCTCTCCCACACAAAGCCAACAGCACCCCATCCACCCCTCACAAGTGAAATAATCAAAACTACCTCCTGACAATGTCAAAAGTACCCTGGAAGGCACAATCACCCCCACTAGTTGAGAAACACTGCTCTGGGGCATAAGTTTTCTTTCCTTTTTTTTTTTTTTTTTTTTTTTTTTCATCTCTAAGATCATTTACAAGCATTTCCTACCACACAAGTTGACACCAATGGCCTAAAGCAGCTATTTTTATACCTAGTCTACAAAAAGAGGAAACAGGTGCACAGATGTTCCATGTTTTGCCTGTACCTGAGAAACAGCCAGTGCTGGGTTTTTGGGAGTCCCCATTCTGTGGCTCAGCAGGGCAAGACCACAGTCACCCACCTGACAGCATTTCTGTTTCACTACCTAATTCTTCCTTCTACTCCCTTTCAC
>RJWM01038091.1:0-16917 GCA_004363535.1 Dasyprocta punctata | reverse complement strand
AAGGCTAAGAAATATTTAGAGGATGATGAACACATGTTTGGAATTGTTTTTATGAGATCTTCTTTGACCAAAGGTTGTGGTGCAGTGCTCCAAAGGCAAAGATGAATTCACAGGTTGAGACCAAACATCCCATATATGTATAGTGTTCTCTGAACTACCACTAAAAAGTTTCTATGAAACAGGAGAGCTCTGTCCATTTAGCATCTAAAAATCTCAGCTCCACTGTATACTTTCGTTTTCTTAGTGCTTTCCTTGGAAACTCTTGAGAACCTCAGATCTAGTCATAATGTGCCAGGAGCTAGCAGAACACACAGCATAGATGACATCATGCAAGATCAGATCTCTGGAATGGGTTTTCTTTGAAGTAGGTGGGAGGAGAAAGATCACTGTTAATGCCTTTTCCTAATAAAAAGACATTATTACTATTAACGGTGAGTTTCATACAGTAATGGGGTCACATGCTTTGCTTAAAATAAACCATCAGATGGTCCGGTCCTCAGGCCTCTCAGGGCGCTCCTGGGGGCAGGATGATGCAGTTTCACTTGAGCGTAGCCAATACAGAGCAGGCCATGCCGAGCGGCCACATGCTGGAGTGGCTTTGAAGTTCTGAGGGAGGAGGGTTGTAAATTAAGTCCAGTTAGTACTTGAGTTTCCTTTCCGCTTATTATTTCAAACAAGTAAATAAGGACAGGGATTCACCACCTTCAGAAGGTCCTGGCGTCCTCCCAGATGGCTTCCCCCAGCCTGTCTCCTTGTGTGCCTGGGGGCAGGGGGTCCCCACTGTGCCTTGGCGGAGAGAGTTGCAGTGAGGCTACCAGGATCCTGTGGCACGGAGACAAGCTTAGCTGGGGGGTGCGTTGCTGTGTGTTTTGTGAACTGGTGGGCTTTGTTTTAAATATTTGTCTCAGGGTTTAAACTGATGAAGAGGGTGAGCTGAGTTTAGACGATCGAAAACTGTGGTGATGTGAGCAATGTGAATGGAGCTTCGATGAAAATATAAAATGGTGTGCATGTAGGGGAAGTACTTTGGGGAATAAACTGTTGGTGACCGGACTCTGTGACGGAGCCCTGGGTGGGAGATGAGGCCAATTTATGGAGACGTGGACGAAGACCGGGACTTTATTCAGCAGGCAGTAGAGAGATGATGGAAGTGCCTTAGGCGGGAGAATAGAGTTCAGTTTAGTTCAATGAGTGTTTATTAAATGCACCCTCTGGGTAAGGCCAGCATGCCCAGTCTGGGGGTTCAGAAAACATTGTGTTTGGGTGCAGTCAGTCAGAGGATGAGAGGTAGTTGAGCATATAGTTTCAGCATCACAGAATGGATTCAGAACAGATGGTGTCCCAGAGTGCTGGGGGAAGAAGAATACAAAGATTTAGCCTCAGGTCTTGGAAGACTTCCTGGAGGCGGCATGCTCAAATCACTGCTTGAAAAATGAGGAATTAACCAGAAGAGGAAATGACAAGGGCATTCCCAAGAGGTGCAGTCTGAGCACAGCCAGGGTGCTCTGGAATGATGCAGGGCGCCCTGCAGCTTTCTGCAGGTGGTTAGGTGTGAGTGGCACTGTCGTTCCCTGTACTACTGCAGAAAGCTGCAGCTTTGCCCTCTCTTGGGTGCGTCTTCCACGGGACACTGGTGAGGTTTGTATCTGAACAGTAGCCCTGCTCCCAGATCTCTTAACAGCTGTCTCGTTGCTGACAAGATGAAGTTCCTAAGACTTTCTCTTCACCCGCCCTCTGCCCAGAAACTGCAGACTTCCTGTAGGACCCCAGCTCACTCTTCCTTTCCTCCCCTTAGGCCTGTCTTCAGCAGTGAGGACCTCAGCTGCGGAGCAGGCAGGTGCTGCTGTCCTCCTCCCTTGTCACTTGGCTCTCCCCTCCACAACTGGGGTGAAGGCAGAAGGGTTACCTCCTCTAGGGGGCTGTCCTCCACCCTCTCCCACCTATCACATCAGGGCCCTGTCCATAGTTCCAGGATTCTTGGTTTCTGTCTTTATCACTGCTCATGTCACTTTGTTTTAAAGTAATCTGCTTGGGGCTAAGCTTCTTCCTGCTGTGACCATGAGCTCCTGAAGGAACTCTTGGTGCTTTGCTGGAGTTAGTGGACGCACCCAGGCCTCTTGTGAACTTGGGATTCTTCCTTCTTATTGGATGAAATAGTATTCTTTCGGAGTCTGCCACGTCCCATCCTTTTTACCTTGTGTTCTTGGCATCCTTCTTTCCAGCCTTTCTTTTCCTTATTTCTGCTGATCGAACCCTTCCTTCTGTATCCTTCCCCTCCCTGGTTTACTTATCAGAGACCTCATCTCAGGCCATCGTTGTATTTAATTTCATAATAACTCCATGAGGTAAAGATGTGTACAGATGTGATTGAAATATGTGGTGAATATTTAAATAAAAATTATTATAGTAAAAGGTATATTATTTTAATCCCTCTTTGTTTTGAACTCACTTATTCCTTCTGTCTTGCCACTGCAGTTCTGGAAGTCCTTTTATGTGTGTGACTGTATAAGATGTGATAAAATATTGTGACTGCTCCTTCTGAGTGCCATTCAGTCAAAAGGCAGGTTCTTAAAAACATTTATGGTATATTATTCATCATTCACATTCACTGGATGGGGCACCATGCAATCTCTGGCTCCTTCTTAAAGGTAAAATGAACATGAAATATAAAAGTTCTAAAGTGATTGAAGCATTGAAATAGCTACTACAGTGCAACTAAAGACACTCGTGAAAGAGGGCTTCCAGAGCTGCTTTGGAAAGTAGCAAGAAAACGGGATAAGTGTATTTGAAGTAAGGGGAGAGTATTTTGAGTGGGATCAATGGCAATGTGTATTGTACTATAATACATTTTTAAAAATTTAAACATTCACCATGTTTTCAATCACATCTTATATATTGTACCCATTTAGGGGAAGAGTGAGTGAACCCTTAAGTGAAGTAAATTTTCTGATGTTACCGAGCTGGTGAGTGGCAGAGCTGGGATTTTAACACAGATCAATGCTCTTCCCTATAAAGTCTGTTGCTTCTCAGTAACACTTTGGTAAATCAGATGATGTTTTGCCAAGGAATGAATTGTTTTGTATAAATTAGAAATGAATTTTTAATTTACCTGTTCTCATAACTTGGATTTTTCTGCTTGAATTAATTGGATGTACATTGGCTATAAAACTGAGTGAATTTCATTTCAAAACAACAACAACAAAAAAACTGACTCTAAACTTTAGCTGGTTGTTCTAACTACTAGTTAACTTTAGTTAGTCTGTGTCACTGATTAACTTCTATGAAGATAAGTTTTAGTGTTGAAAGTATGGAATGGATGTTTTCATCTTAATCCACTAAAAAGGAAAATCAAATTATCTTTTAGGCCAAATCTAGTATGGACAACTGGCCAAATACTACAATTAAATGATCACATGCTAAAAATATTTTTTTAGGAGTGTTGGGTGTGGCAGGAATGTGATTGTCATCTTGTCACTTATTCATTTGATTCATTTGTTATTTTTATCATTAGGCTTGATCTCTTCCTCCTCCCACTTTTCTATAGCAGACCATAACCTCTCTGAGCTCATTACATGAATACAGCTATGTTAGAGATAGAGAGGAAACTTCTGCATTGAAGTCAGTGCTTAAAAATGGGAGTGCTTAAAAATGGGAGTTTCCCCCTGTAATTTTGTTAAAAATTTTTCCTTTTTCCACTGAAAGATAATGAAAACCTCCTTAAAAATTTTTCCATCCATGTCATTTTTGTGTTTTGTGTATGGACATTAAAAGAAATGAAAACTTTACATCATCAGTTGGCATTTTTAGTATCATGTCCTGATACTTATCTTTGAAAATAAAGACATGGTTAAGGATAATGGGTAGTATTTACGGAATTTAGAAAAGGAGGAAGCAGTCTTGGCTTAAAGGAATTGATTTTGAACATTTTAGTTTTGATAATATTAGGGGGGAAAACTCCAGAAACACCCTAATAAATGTGCTTTCAGATAACATTACTATTTTAGTGATTATTATTACTATTGAAGTTCACTGAAGTAGTGTATATAATAGTTCAGGAAAATGACTTTTATTTATATTGTAAAAATGTTTTCTTATCATACCTTCTGAGGGATAATTCATCAAATATTTTTGCATTTAGTTAACATTACTTAAAATTTAGGCCAAATTTGAATGTCAAGTTTCAAAATCTATCTGCAAGATGAACTGCAGGATGAATAAGGCACCTAAACAAGATCATAGATACCTTGTACCTCTATCCCTACAGAATACCTGGGAATTTTTGGAGAGAGAGAAAATTGATATTTAGGTGAAACTTGAAGTGAAAGTTGCTGTAGTGTGTTTCTGGGTGGTGCCCACTCTGATTCAGAGGAACCCATATTCATGAGCTCTGCTGGGGTACTGAACTTGATAGCCTGCTTGGCCCTAGCATATTGTCCGCATTGGCATCAGTTTGAGTCCTCATGAGTCTTGAGGGGATTGATCATTTCATGTCCTTGGAATCTAGCTGGGTGCAATCTCTGCTACTGAGAAGCACAGGTATGGTAGATCCAGGTACTTTGCAGGTTCAGTGCTTATGTTGACAGACATTCTAAGTTCTGTTTGGAACTGATGGGCCCAGCCATTGTACCTCCGACTTCTGTCAATCAAATCATAGCTCTGAAAGTATGTTTTCACTGTTCTTTCACTTACAAATCTTGTCAGTCCTTCCCTACACCTTTGCTGAGTCTGTGGAAAGAAAAATAAACTGTTTCATTGTCCCTTATTCAACTAAAAATCCTCATAAATTCAGTAACTGATTCTTTCTATAAAGAACCATGTCTTGAAAAACAAGATAAATGCTATCTAGAATATATATGGGCTAGATGGAATAAATGTGTGGCTAAGATAGTTTATCCTACCATACAGATCTGTGTTCTCTGATTTTTGATGATTGCCATAGACTTAGCTCTTATTTCTTTTGTCTTTTTACTCCACCATTCATGGCATAGGCATCTTTGCCTTTTGTAATTCAGTGACATTTATTTTCTTTCTTCTCTCTTCTCTACCCTCAGTAGAACTTCCAGAAAATATCTCTCAAACATTTTTACACTGAGGTATAAATTGGTGTGATAAGTTTCCATACGTTGTTCACTTCTAGAACTATTAGGTGACAAAAGAATACACCTATAATTGTGAATTTCTAGAAGTGATCTAAAGAGGAAGATACGTATGAGACAGAACTCAAAGTATAGTTTTCACCATGGCTTCTGGCAGGCATTAGTTTATAACCACCCATCACTTTTGGAATTTAAAATTCTCTAATATCGAAAAACCAGGAAGAGATTTACAGTCTAATTTGAATTCTTGTTAATGAAAAGCAATGGTTCTCACTAAGGCAGGGCACTGGAATCGCAACAGATGATTTCCCAGGTCTCACCTCAGACCTACGGGTTTGACTCTTCTGACATAAGACTTGGCCATCTACATTTTCAAAAGCTACCAAGTCATTGTGCTATTTATTCAAGGCTGTTAGCAGTAAATGATGATCATCACTGGTAAAGATATGTAGAATCTTAACCCAGGTTCAATACATTGTGGATGTTGAGATTGTTTCAGTGTACTCTGTAACTTCACTGTTTACTGACAAACAATGATGAATCAACATTATTTATTTGGGTCCCCTAGCTGTCATGCATTTTTTTCATGCAGAAAATTGTACTGTGACCTTCCTAAGAGACAGATACAGAGAACGTGGTGGCGGTCTGGGGAATACCCAGAATTTGTTACTTTTCTTTGGGGAGAAACTGAAAACAACATAGCATTTAATGTTGGAAATCCTTCACATGTTCATTTTTGGAAAATTAAAGATTAGCCTAGAAAGTTTAGTCTGGAAGGTTAGCATATGTTTGGGGCTAAACACTGTGAAGGAAACAGCATAGGTCTTTCACTGAATCCTGTATCACGAGCCTTCTGTGGCAGCCTGCTGGCATTCTGAGATTGCTGTCATGAGTGTGGAAGCGTGGCTTCCCACTCTGGTCCTGAGTCCTGTATCAACAAGTCATTAGAGCCTCTCTTCACCTATTAATTTAGATTTGAATGGAGGTAATGCCTGTATGTAACAGGTGGTGACATCCTTGGAAGAAAGGAACGTAGTCCCCAGAGTTTGTCTTATTTCTTGAATAACTTGTGACTTCAGTTTTGAAAGAAGATCATAGGTATTTCTGTTGTGTGTATGACTATTAGGCACTTTAATTTTATTCAGATGTACAGATGGTGGTTATTCTCCAAGATACTTAAAATAGCTTAAAAGCTCTATGTATCCTCATCCCTGAAGTCCATTTGCTTCATCTTGTTTCAAGTCATTACCCGGAATGCAGAGGAATGTAAAAGCTCTCCTTTCTGGTATCCAGCATCTGTCTCTGTGCAGTTCACTTAATCCAGTTTAGGATCAGAGGCTATAAATGTAAAGGGAAATGAAACGGGGGGAAAACCACATTTCCATTTTCATTTTGAGACTGCGTGGTTTGGTGTTGGAGCTCCCAAAGATTGTGCCACTTCAGTTTGTCACTGTGTTGTGATGACCAACCTCCTTCATTTGGGGCTGTCTTCCTGAAGTGCAGTGTTTTGTGACCCAGTGCATTTTATTAAAAGGGCAGAGTAGAGAAGTCTGATTTAAATCGTGCAATTCTAGCTGAAACTGAGTTTTCCTTGAGGTTTGTGAAGGAGATTGGCATTTTTCATTATGACTTATGAAAACTTGTTTACCTCTATTCTTGCTTTTTAAGATCCAGCAGTGGGAGCAGAATCTGGAGAAATTTCATATGGATCTGTTCAGAATGCGCTGCTACCTGGCCAGCTTACAAGGTGGGGAGTTACCGAACCCCAAGAGCCTGCTTGCTGCCACCAGCCGCCCCTCCAAGCTGGCCCTGGGCCGATTGGGCATCTTGTCTGTTTCTTCATTTCATGCTCTGGTAAGTTCCAAGGGAGGCTGTCACAGCACCCTTCAGGGAAGATCATAGTTACTTCCCTTGCTGTAACTTGGTCCCATCAGCTCTGCCTGCACTTACCCCAGTAACTGACAGCGGTCACCCAGAGTGGATGGAGGGAAGGAGACTATAAAGAGTCCCTGGATGTTTTCCTACTACTGGTCTGGGAATCTAGTTCTTAGTGGGCAGTTACTGTGTATTCAGATCTGTGTCTGCCTTCTTGCCTTTCCGTCCTCATAACATGGTCGGGGTGTTTTCGAGGAATAGCATCAGTGCTGTGAAGATTGAAAAGCTGATTGAAGTGTGCTTGACCTATACCCCAAAGAGACCCTTTGGGTTTTCTGAAATCACTCCGACTTTGGTGACTTCTGTGTCTTGAACTGGCTCAGCCCGGAAGCTCTGTAGGTTGTGCTGCTGCTGCTGCCTACTGTAGTAAGAGCTGAACATTGTAACTAGGCTTGTGCTCTTAAGTAAGAGATATCTATATGGTGGGCATATTTCTGGTATATCAAACATACAGGAGCCTTTGACACTGATCAAAATGTATTTATTGCAAGCAGAGCTTATTGTGGTTAGGGCAACTGTTAATTTTCTCTATCACCCACAAAATACACTTTTAAGATTTTTTTAAACTGTGTTTTAAATTAGGTATGTTCTAGAGATGACTCTGCTCTTCGAAAAAGAACACTTTCACTGACCCAGCGAGGGAGGAGCAAGAAGAGCATATTTTCTTCCTTAAAAGGACTGGACACTCTGGCAAGGAAAGGGAAGGAGAAAAGAGCTTCCATCACTCAGGTGAGTCCTCGGCATGGGAGGAACAACAGCCTGAAGTGACCTCCCTGAAACCCATTCTTCACTGCCTGCTGCAAACCAAAGTTCATGTGGAATGAAAGTTGTCCAGGAATCAAAGCTGTCCAACCGTAGCATAAACTTTTATCACTACATGAAATACACACGTCTGCTCCAGTGTGCCCAAAGAGACAGGCACGCCTTTTGTAGTGTTTAGGAACAAAAAAATAAGATTTATTAGAAAATAATTTATACCTTTCATTACCTTTAGTAGAAATACTTATTTTTCCCCTAGCGATTAGATCGAAATGAATGTGGAAAATTAGTAATTATCAGAACCACTGCAACTAAATTCTATTGATAGTGTTAGATTTTTTGCTTACTCAAGTCTTAAAATATAAAGCAGGTAGTTTGTCAGCCCACTTTCCTGATGCGAAGGTGACACATGGAGAACTGAACCTTACTCCCCTGTTCACCAGCACCCCAGGTACAGAGCTAGGGTTCTCACCTGCCTGAGTCCAAAGTCCTGAGTTGCTGGATAATTGCTCCCTATTTTCTCTTGAGGGTGTAATGACTTTTTAAACATTTTATCAAGAAGAAAGCTCGATCATTTATTGCTAAAATATGGCCAAGTACAGTGAATTATGTCCAAAGCATTTTGAATATGCACATCTGATGTATTTCGTAATGCCTACAATATACTTCATATTAATGAATTTTATCTTACTGATTTATTTACATTCGGATTATTTTTCAAACTGTCAAAAAGATAAAGTTAGAAGATCTAATCATATAAGTGAGTAGGGACAATGTTTGCCATTAAGTCTCAAGAAGTTCTTGTATTTATTTTCAGTGGGTTGCTATTATTCTGAATATGCCTTCAGCGTCATCGGAGAAATTCATGTTTCTTGAACTTGATTATTTGATTCGTATATGGCTATTCAACTGTGTAAAACACTTATATGAATTAGATAACAAGAAGCTAGTATCAATGTCTTTGGCCTGTTGAAACAATAAAGTTAGAGGTAGTGGGAAGCAGGTTGGTTGAAAGACAGCAAAAATGCATGAAACTTGTTTTTTTTTTTTTTTAAGATAAGGTCTCATGGTGCAGTTCAGTGAGAACTCACTATTTAGCCTACACTGGTCTTAAACTCATGGCAATCCTCCTGCCTCAGCCTCTTGAATGCTGGGATTACAGGCATGCACCACCATGTCTGATTCTGCATGAAACTTTTTTTTTTTTTTTTTTTGCGACACCAGGTATCGAACTCACAGCCTCGCACCTGCCAGACAGGCACTTAAGCCACTGAGCCAAACTCCCAGCCCTGGTTTTTTGAGCCAGGGTCGCCCTATGTAGCTCAGGCCGGCCTTGCACTTACGTTGTAGCCCAAGCCAGCCTCGAACTCACAACACTCCGCCTACCTCAGCCTCCCGAGTGCTGGGATTAAAGGCATGCGCCACCTCGCCCGGCTTCTGCATGAAACTTTTATGTGATCACTGTTTTTATATACTCCTATACATAAAGAATATCACACTTTAAAGTTATATTGCATATATTTTAATTTAATTGTAAACAGTAATCAGCTGTTGGTTATAAATAGAAATGTTTTCATTGTAGATTGTAGTCAATTCTAAATGATTGGCCAATGCTTTCTGAATTGAACTCTGTGATGTTTAAGTAAGCTTGTTAACCAATTCTGATTTTAATCAAGATAGCCAATTCAGTGTAATCGAGTGATAACTTAATAAATAACTTGATAACTTGCTTATTTTTCTTAGCTGTGGAAAGCTAATTACCTAGCATATGTGGTAAATGTTCTCAACAGAAGATTTCTTGATAAACAAAAGCATTTGGTTGAACATTTTTTGTTTTAAAAGATGTAAAACCAATTACAATGTTGGTATTTATGTAACTGAATAAAATTGATTTAGTAGGTATTCCTAAATGGTTAAAGGTCTTAAATGTTAATAGTCTATAAGAATTGCAAGATAAAAATTTGGAAAATGATTCCTAATCTCTCCAGACACAACCACTTTTAACATTAAGCTATCTTCTAAAATTTATTCTATGCACATTAAAAAAATAATTATAAGCTTGATTTTGGTGACTTTGCCAACTCTGAGATCTGTTCAGCATCTTCAGAAATAAGTACTTAGTTAAAAGCATCATCAAGATTCAGAATGATTTGAATAATAAATGATATTATAAAAATGTAAAATAGGTTAACTCTTTGTGAGGAAGAAGGAAAACAATTTTCTTCAAAATTTTGTGTTACAATATTAGTATAAATTATGAAATAAAGGTCTTATGAAATATAACAATTTTTAAATACTGAAAAAGGTTGGATGCTAAATGAACATTGCAGACATTTCATTAGTTTTTTCCCCCCTGTGTCTGTCAGATATTTGATGCCAGTGGCAGCCATGGATTTTCTGGAACTCAGTTACCTCAAATCTCCAATAACTCCAGTGAGGTAAATTCGGCTGTAGGCAGCAGCCATCTTGTTTTACATTAGTGACACAATGATCAGTAGAGTAGAGAATGCTGATTCAGAATCTTTACGTTAATCTATCGAAAATGAATTCAGTCAAAATGATAAACTAAGAGATTCTCTGAATGGTAAGTCATTTTGGAGGTATCTAAACTTATAAAATCATCTTAAAATTAGGAATGTGGCTGAAGTCATAATAGCTTATTTCATTTATACTTCCCTGTCCCTTAGCAGTACTTACTTTCATCTGAAGTTTAGTGGGTCTCAAATTGTATTTTTGTTTCGTGATTCTTGGGGGTCTTCTCATACATGGCGCATTCTGTGCTGTGTATGAGCAGCCTTTGTATCTAGGGTGTTCTTGGTGTCTATCTTCAGGGAAGCTGAACGATGTCTCTCTTTAGTCTTCATAATTATTTATGGCAGAACAAATCCTCAGAATGTTTCTAAGTGAAGTTTGGGGCTAGAGTGAAGATGGTTTGAATGTTTCTATGCCTCTTTTTTGAGCCTTTTTCAGGCTTGCTTCTTTCCTTTAAAGCTGTGTTTCATGTTAGGGATGTTTTTCTTTAAACCCTGCCCCCCATCATTTTATCTTCAGTTTTGTTTCTAACCTCTGAGCTCTTGGTTGAAGTTGATAAATTAGTCATAACAGTCTTGGGCAAACTTACTATTCTGTTTTAGAAGTTGGCAATATTCTTTAAAAAATTAATGGATTGGAAATTTCATTTGAAAATTATGAGGACTAGTGGAGTGTCAGACACTATGACAGGACTGAGGAACTTTCCAGTGATCCTAAAATATGAAGCACAGATAGCCACGGATCCTGCCTCCGGGTGAGGTTGGTACCCACCAGCACAGTGTGCCACCATTGTTGAAACTGCTAATGGGTCTCAACTCTGCTTGGTGTGTCCTACTTCCTGTAGGACAAGCCCCAAATGGATTAAGAAATCTTCTGCCCAAAACCATGCTCCTCATCAACCCCTGTCCCCAGGGTTCCGGGCTGCCAAAGGGCATGGTATGTGATGGAGTAGCTTGGCCTACCACAGTGTGTCTCTGAAGTCAAACATTTTGTGCTTTCTGTTTGCTGACTTGGCCATGGCAGCAGGGTAGGGTGGAGGGCTAGGAAACCAAACCCAGATCTTCCTTTTTATCAATCATGTCATGAGATCAGCAGACTTGTCATAATAAATACACCTCCAGCCCCTTTGCTTCTGTGCATCTGCAGAAGCTACTCAAAGTCCAGGTCTGTCACACTGTCCTCCAGGGATCTGACACAACTGTGGTGGTGGCTCTTGAGTTACTTGCTTGGTTCTTACTGTGTCCTACCTCTTACTGTTTGCCATCCTTCTGTGTATGTGTCATGTTTCCCAGGAAAGCTTATAAGCAGAACCTAAGTAAGTCTGGATAGTCTGTGAATATCCTCAGGGTGTGTATATATTCCAAATCTATAGCACATTGTGAAGGGCAAATACTTAGTAATTTTAATAATTGTTTATATTAGATGTTGTCCTTTACTAGTTTTGAAAAGAAGCATCTGATCTCAGTGGTTGAGAAGAACTGTTTCATCTACAGTGAAAGCCGAGAGTTTTATGGTTGTATCCTTTTTAAGGGGATTATATAAACATCTGAGAGTCTTACTTTAAAAGTTAGGAAATGACATTATCAGAGCATTTGTTGCTAGCAGAACTTAAGTGGACTTTCACAATAAATTGTGTTTATTCAAATTGGGTTCAAGTTAACATACCTTGAAATTTAATGGATAAATTTCACTAAAGCTATAAGGGTAAGAGGAAACTATTACAACATCTGTTTTTTAAAGCACCTGTATCTATCTAGTTATTCTTTGTTTTAACTCAGCATCACTACTGGTATAGGGATGCTGAAGATGCTGCTTTTGTTTATGGAACTATTTTAGTGGTGCCTATATTGTTTCTGTACCAAAGAACTCAGATAACTGGGTTCAAACTGAATTGCAGCTAGAACTAGAGGCATAATTTATTTATTTTTTGTATTTTGGGACTTCTGCCTATAGCTGGCTGAGTAAATCTGACTAGTTTTTTTCTGCTGATCACTCTTGAAGAATATTTATAACCTGCCAAATCATCTATTTTTATACAATAAGTATGTTATGTCCATCTGAATAGCCCTGAAAGGCTGTCGCAAGGGCAGGGAGGGGCACATTTTTAAATATTCCACTTTAATTGGTTCATCACTAACAGCCCAGCAGTGAGTCACCCTAATTTGAAATCTGTTAAGTCTGGACTAAAGCCAGTCTTGAGTGATTTTTTTTTGTTTTTTAAAGGACACCTTGGCTAGCCAAAAATGAAAGCTTTTCATAGCCTCCTTCTTGATGAGTAATAATGAGTCTCACACAGAGTTTGGTGGGAGGCGTTTGTTATGGAGATTGTGACAACAAATCCCCGAGGAGGTTTAGGGTGGCAGCTGTCTCAGAAGCTCCACTGAAGACCTCGTGGCAGCTGCTGGGTCTGTCCTGGAAAACTGGCTTAGGGGGTCCTGCCTTTCTGTGGCAGTGAATGAATGAAGTATTGTCACCTGAGTAGTTACTACCTACAAACTGTTAACCCTCCCCCTGCAAAAAAACCTCATGTTGTTTTCTCAAATGGAAAATGTGAATGATGTGAATGAAACCACTGGCTCTTGACCATAGCATGATCTTTTTAAACAGAATGCTGGTCTGGAACTCTACATAACCCCCACACAGGTACAGTTCATGTGCCTGCATGCATACACATACACACACTCTCACACACACACACACACTCACACACACGCGCACACTTCCCTTCATACAGCTGATGTTAGCGCATTAGCCCAAGAAGGAAGTAAACGCTTTCTCCTGTATGACATTTTACCATTAAGAAAACCAAGAGCAGATAGCTCCTTTTGTGTTGTCTCCTCATCTCACTTGCAAATACTCTCCTTTTATCAGCAACTGTGGTGGTGTGGGCCCATTTTTGACAGCCAGATTGTGATTTTGCTACTCACTTCCCTTCAGTGATCCAAGTAGTAATTATGAGCCATTTGATCCGAAAGCATCTGCTGTGAGAACACACAGAGTTTCCATTTTCTCTCCGTGCGGCGTACCAAGCAGAAGTAATTTGACATGTGGTTCCAGGACCATTAATGTAATAATGATAATAATAAATGCTTCTGTACAAGTTGCCCTACAAGGACAGCGAAAGCAATTTGCAAATGTTAACTGGTTAGTGCATCCTGGCTGCGGCCGTGGTTTATGGATGTTCCCGCTTTGTGGATGGCTGGTGGGAGACGGACTGTAAGGCGGCCTGGCTGCAGCAGCCCCTGAGGTGCCCCAGGTTTGGAATGAGAGATGATTCTCAGCAGTGGCCATTGCTGAGCCTCGGTGATTGTGCCTGGGGGAGGATAGTGTCACTATCTGGGCTCAACTTCAGGTAGTCTTTGCAGTTTATGTCTTTCAAATGCTATCCTTCACATCCATCTCCCAGCCTTCCTGTGAGACTGCTGTTTTCAGTCTTTTAATAAAAGCTCAGTGGAGTAAGCACCTGCCTGGCAAATGCAAGGTCATGAGTTTGATCCCCGGTACCAAAAAAAAAAAAAAAAAAAAAGGAAATGGAAGTGCAGAGGTAGTGGGTAAGCAGGTTGTCTAAGTCTAATAAGGCCAATTTTGGGCTCAGGCTTTTTTCTTTTTCTGGTGTTACATTTTTGTTGCCTCCATTTTGTATTTTCTAGGGACTGGAAACCTTGAATAAGCGATAGGCCACTTTTTGGGGCATGTGATTGGGCTAAGGTGGAGAGGAAGAAGAGGTGTAGGGTATGTACGCAGCAATCTTGACAAAAGTAGTTAACCATGGAATTTTGGATGAATGGTTACAAAGATTAATTTAACATTGTACCTTTGGAAAGGATATAATGGGAAAGAATTCTCCAGATGGGTCAGTTCTTTTGTGCGTGTTTATTTTTAGGATTCTCTGCTCCTTTTATGAAAAGAGTGTAGTAGAATATTTTATCTGGTTTAAAGAAATTAAAATGTGTATTTTCTGCTTGAATAACATTGACCCTTCTGGAGAGAATCAAACCAGCATTTTCTCCAAAAGGACAAAGTTTACAATAGCCTAGGAGATCTGTAAGCCCAAAATAGACTTCTTTTTTCTATTTCCAATTAATTCCACTTTCTTAATGCTTCTTGTGCATAGCTAGGTTTTACTTTTCTTGACTTGTTTACCTTTATGGGATGTGTGTTTCAGCAAAAATTGTATCTGATTTTCTCTTTTTCTCTTTTTTTTTTTTTTTTTTTGTGGCACCAGGGATCAAACTCACAACCTCGTGGAAGGCGCTTAAGCCACTGAGCAAAATTCCCAGTTGTATCTGATTTTTTCTTGTCCAGTGTCTTGAAGAGCATCTGAATCTTTGATGGCCTTAGCCTTAATAGGCACATTCTCTCCTATCACTCCCTAGATCTTAGGTCAACGGAGTGAACTTGGGAAACGTTGTCTCAGAGCAGTTGTATGTACATAGCTATGTTCAATTGAATGTAATAGGAATATTCGTTTGTCCTTCCACCCCTCCATTTATCCCTTCACATACCTTCCTCTTTGCCAGGACTTGTCCCCTTTTAATCATGAGCTAACTTCTCCTCTTGAAACTTTGGTGAGCATCACAAATTGAATCAGAGGCAGATAGATGGCCATGGCCTTTCAAGATAGGATGTGAATTTCTAGTCACCTGCAGGCTGGCAGCTGTGTGCTGGTGTGTTCTGGGAAGGGCGCTAAGGCGAGGGAGACAAAGCCTCTGCTGTGAGGCTTATCTCTGGCAGTGACAGCAGCAGGGACAATTGACATGAACTATCCTGAGGACTGGACTCTGCTCCATGTTATGTCAGGAACTCAGGCAAGCAGGCTCATCTAATACAGTGGAGTTAGAGGTGGGAGGAGCAGAGGGAGGGGACACAGCTGTTGAAATAAGGCTGAAGGACATGTATGGTTTCACTAGAGCAGACAGAGGAAGTTGAAGTGGGCATGGGTCTCAGGGCAGGAGAGTTCCACTCCAGGGGAATGTCACGTGAGCCATTTTCGTTCCACTGGAACATGGCTAATGCAGTAGAATAATGGAAATGAATTGAGAGCATTAGATCATTTCCATCTTGTGGGGAGTTGCCTGCCAGGCTGATTTTCTGTATAGCATAATGTTGATGCATGCAGGCTCATGCCAGACTTCCAGAGCTAAATCCCAACAGAACCGGAGTCACTCGTTGTATGAGTTTGAGAAAGTTCCCAGAATTTTCTGCACCTTATTTTTTCAGCTCTTAAGTCATGGTGCCTGCCTGAGAGGCAGTTTGAGTGGTAAGTGAACTGGCAGTAGGTCGAGAGTTGATTTCCTTTGGCCTCCTGTGATGCAGCAAAGGATGGGATCAGGAGGGCAGTAGAGGCATAGCTGTGGATTTGTGTATCATTTTGTGTATGTTCTGCTTGGATAACATCATACAATATTGTGCTTCTTGAGGGAATCAGTCCAACTTTTTTCTCCAAAAGGGCAAATCTTAAAATAGCTTATGAGATCTGTAAGTACCACACTTATTTTTTATCTGGTTCTAATTAATTAATTCCACATTTGTAATGCTTTTTTGTCCTCCACCTATCCATCCTGTCACGCTTTTCCTGTTCTGTTCCTGAAGTGCAGAATTAAACAGCAGTGACTGGCCTGTGATTTCCTCTGGCCTTTCTCTTCGTGTGGTTTTTCTTTTTACTCCACAGTGACCTCTGCTGGGGTTTCAATTTCCTTCTCAAGAAGCATGGTGTCAGAAGTGGGGCCTGCGCCTTGAAGGCAGCCCCTGCTGTTGCCCAAGCACCTGGTTGAAATCACTGTGCAGTTGAACAGCCGCACCTTAAAAAAATAAGTTGCACCTGGGAAAATAAGGCTGAGAAACATGTGACCCATGTGAAACAGGAGTCTTCAGGAAGAGTGGCGTCCAGGCTGGTTCCTGGCATCCCTGCTCTCGGCATCTGCTCCTCTGTCTGTCTTTCTTTCTCGTTGGCATGTAAGGGGACATTCATTCTGGCTGTGATCTTCCTTCCAGGAAAATGTGCTGAAAGTAACAGATCCACGACAGATCCAGAAATGTCACTTCAGAGTTGAGCGCCACATTTTCATAAAGATGAAGCAGGAAGATGGATTCTTCCATCGCTCTGCCCAAACCTTTACTTTTGAATTTCTTTATTATATCTATTATAGCTTTTAAATCCTACAGAAGAGGATCTTTTGGTTTGTGTTTTAAAAATTCATGAAATTAAAAGTGAAACCATTCATCAGTAATAAGTATATGATGAGTGCTATAAAATAATCTGATAGCATTGAATCTATACATAACATTTTCAGGTGGACAAGGTATTTTCAAATATTTTGTAAACTCCCTTTGTTTACAAAAGTCATATTGCTAACGAGTAAGCTTGAGTAATAATTATGATACTACTATCTCATTTTACAAAATAGGTGCTCAGGCTTAGCAAGGTTGATGTCTTATACCAGGTCACACTTCCTTTTTAAGCAGTACAGTCTGGGACTTTTTGATTCCTGCCATGCTAATAATTCAAGAACTGAGCTAGACAAAAAAAAAAAAAAAAAAAAAAAAAAAAAAAAAAAAAAAAAAAAAAAAAAAAAAAAAAAAAAAAAAAAAAAAA
>RJWM01038090.1:0-16733 GCA_004363535.1 Dasyprocta punctata | reverse complement strand
TTCACCCGTTTCACGCAACTGTCACCTAGTTAAATCTTATTTTCTATCAGATCTTAGTACACTAGTCACTTCCTGAGGAAGCTTATGCTAGAACCCATGCCTAAATGATTTTCATCCAATATATAATTTCTCATCAGCATGCCAATCTTCTTTGTGTCTTTCATCTTTCTTGCAGTTTTTTGTTGGTGTAACTATGCTGTACATTCTCTTTCCAATTAAGCTGCATAGACTATGTCATTTCTAGTCACCTTTATGTTTACTTCACTTAAAAACTGCACTGCCTGTCGGTAGAGATGAGCAAATGTTAGCTATATGTGTGAAAAAAATGAATGAAGTAGATTTTGTTTATGCCTGGCTTCAAAGCATTAAAAAATGAGACATGAATGGAGCCACATCAATATTTCTGTTTGATGATGTCTTTTAAAATGTTTCAAAATATTATAGAAATAAAAATCTAATTTCAGTTAGACTTTGAGCAAGAAATGATTCCTATCCCTTTTCAATAATAGTAAACCTGGAACTAACAAAAATGAAACATTTCAGCATAAAATTTAGAAAGTTTCAGCATTCCTTTCATGAACTCACTCTTGAAAGTATGTTCCTATTAGATTAACACTCCTTCAGATAATAACAATATATACAAGATCAAGCAAACCAAAAAAACACAAGGAGAGTGAGTAAAAAATAAGACTTCAATGGGGAGTAAATTCTTTGAACAAAAGAATGGTCATGCATGAGTAATTATATATCAGCTGCTTAAGACAGAAAGACAAATAAATCTCTAAGAAACCTGTAGGAATTTTTTTTTCCTTAAAGCAGAATAGAACACGATTTCGAATGAGTAACTCTGCTTTAAAGGGATGGAGGTATTTGAAAGAAGGATAGATTAAAAGAGAAGAAATTACACATGATGTGCAAGATACACTCTCAGATCTCTAGCCCATGATCCGCATGCAGAGGTAACACTCAACTCTGCAGAAAAAAGGCTGAAATAACTTTACAACATTTAAAGTGTGTCAAAAGTACAAAGATTGCACTGTATTTACAAAGTAATTGTCTGGTAAAACTAAACAATATGTAAAATTAACACCGTTGATGAAATATAAGAGAATCCATATTATCTGACACATAGTAACCAGGAGATATTTCCTCTATTAGTCAGGATTTTCCAGAAATACAAAGCCAATAGCATGGATGGATTGATTGGTACATAGGCAGACAGACAGACAGACAGACAGGCAGACAAATAAACAATAAAGAGATTTATTAGGAGAATTGGTTCAAGGAAGCCAGTAGTACAATACATTCCAAGTCCAAAATTTCACAACTGGAGAATCTTATGATGTAAGTTTTAGTCTCATGGCCTGAGAACTTAGGGTCATTATGGTGCAAGTCACAGAAGATGAAGGAGGCAGAATCTGGAGTTATTTCTCCACAAGAAAGAAGAGAAGGGTGTTCCATCATCCACATATTCACATATCTTATGCTTAAATTTTATCACTGATTTTCAAGTGATGGTTCATCAAAGTCTCTGATTGTCCAGCAAAATATTGGTTATAATTCATAAATCAGGATATAGCTGTACATCTGGCCATGTCTCCTAAGAAAAAAAAAAGTTCACACTTCAGTACCCTGCCCAAAGTTCTGCTTGATGGAATAATTTTCCTTCCTTACACTCCTAGAGCACCTCGTAAAAGGCTTGTGATGCCATACCTTCCCACTTTTGAGTGACGGTTGCAAATCCTGCAAACCACTTGCAAACCAGATCTTTCACCTTTTTCTCTTCCACTTTATCATACAATGCAGCAGGAAGGGAACATTTGCGGGGAAGCCTGAAGTTTTAATGTTGAATGCAAAATAAAATAAATAAATAAATAAATAAATATAAATAAAGAAGAAGAAGGGTATACCAAGACCATAAAAATAAAAATAAAAAGAACAAGAAGGGTATTCTAAGGCTAGAATAAAGAGCAATTCATTGATTTTCTTCTGTCTTGATTTTTTGCCTCGTTTTGTGTTTGTTTACTTGTACTAGTCAGGTCCTCAGCAATTTGAAAGGTGCTTGCCTACACTGTATTCACTTGCCAAACTCTTTCAGTAACACACTCATGACCACATCCACAAACAGTGCTTTCCAAGCCTTCTAAAAATCTCTTGATCTAATTAAACTGGCAACCAGAGTTAACTGCCTCACACCCTATAACTACTCAAAAGATATTGAAAAATAGGACCAGAGTTCAATAGAATATACAGAAAATACCTACAGATATTGGGAGTAGCAGACAAACATTTGAAGATAGGTATTTAACCGTGATTATTGATAAAACAGAAAATATGTCCATAGTGAAATATAAGGAATTCCTGCTGAAACCAAAAGGATCATGATGAAAATCCAAATTGAGATTATAAAACTATAATATTGAGTGTGTAAAATGAAAGCGTCACTGCTTGGAGTTAACAGATAACCTCAAAGACCTTCATATTTTTTCTCAAGGTTGGGGAATATGCTATTTTACATGACAAATGAAACCTTAGAAATATGAATTCGAGAACAAAAAGAAAGATTTTGCTGTGGACGAGGTCAGAGGAATCCAAAAACTTACTGGTTACTAATGACTTTGATGAAGGATGAGGAATATTGTGAACAAATGAATGTGAATGATTTAAAATCTGAAAGACAGACATAAACAAATGCTCTTGGAGGTACTACAGAAGGGAATGCAGCCTTGCCTATACATTGATTTTATGATATAAAATCTCTGTTAGACTTCTAGAACAATGTGAAATTATTAGTCTGTGTTGTATTAACCAGTAGGTATGTGTTGATTTGTTCTATAAGCAATTTAAAAGTAATGTAAGAAGCTGACCAGCTGAATAAATATTAAAGATTTAAGAAACAGTGGGATTTAGAATATTCTGTTTAAAACAGAGTTCAAATGAGAAGAACAGGAGGAGAAAGAGGCAGAGGAGGAGAAAGAGGTGGTGGAGGAGGACTATTTAACAATATAACCAATGCATGAAAGGAAGAAAGAAAAAATAAAATTAAAAATAAAATTGAAATATAGTTACAAGTAAAACTATAGCATATTGAGAACCATCATTTCAAATGATCACAAACTTTTCATCAATAACAATGGAGAAATGTAGAGGATGGGACAACATCGTTAGAATTTGAAAAACACACACGTGAGCCCACACACACAAAAGACAGACTTGTATACTAAATGAAAGTATTTTTCAAGAATTGAGATGAAGATATTTATAGTGAGAAGCATAAAAATATAATTTTTTAACCAGTGGACATACATTAAAAGGCACATTAGAGAAAGCTCTTCAGATTGAATTGACAAGATAGCAGGTAAAACTTAGTGTGTTCAGAAAAAAATTAAAATTATTTTTATATTATATAAAAATATAATAACAATAAAACCAAGGCTAAGGAAAGAGTATGAGATGTTTAATATTATGCACTTTCCATATTTCATGTCTAAGGTTAACATTTTATTTCTTAAGTGACTAAAAAATAGTAAGCTGTATATATCAATAGTGATAGAAACTGCTAAGCATGATAAAAATATTTTAAATAAATACCTACATAGTGATGTTTTACATAAAATTACAAATAATCTAAAATGAGGAAACTATGAAAATAAAAACAGAAAAAATTAAAAACAAAACACCAAACATAAATCAAAACTATACCAACATTTAATGATAAATGTTAATGGATTGAACCAAATAATTAAACATAGAAATCACATAACAGGTGAAAGCAAATCTCTACTGTATTCTTTAAAAATTGATGCACTTTAAAGACTAACAGGTAGCATGAAAGAACTAATAAGTATCATGTAATTTGTAAACATAATACTAAGTATAAGAGATTCTCACGGAGCATGCTCCGTGACAAAGAGGAACAATTTATAGTGACAAAAATTTCCACCCTTCAGAAAGATACACTGACTGTAAATCTGTTTACCTTTAACAGAGCTCAAAGTCATGAAACAAAAGTTAAAAGAAAGAAAGCGATAGAAAATTCCTCATTTGTATCTGGAATATTTGTCATCTCATATGCATTGTTGGTAAAAATCTGGAAAAATTTGGAGATATGCTACAGAATGGTGTAGCATTAACATCTTCAACTTATATTTATAAAACACTACAATATGAAGGCAGAATAACTGTTATTCATAAATTCTTTACACTTTTGTCAAAATAGATCATATTCTAGGAAATACTCTTGGTATAAATTTAATAGAATTGAAATAGTATGGAATGGGTTATCTATTAATGATTGGATTAATTTAGAATATTGAAAATATAGGAAGAATTTAAGTCCAAATACTTGAAAATTAAACAATTTCAAGCAATTCTTGGAACAAAGAAGAAATTACAAAGGAAATTAATTCACATTTAATATTAAATGAAAATGAAAATAACATAGAAAATGTTTGACTTGGTATCTGGAGGAGCACTTGGAAAGACATACATAGCTCTAATTAAATAGATTATAAAAATATTGTTTAAATTCTTCATTAGGAAGATAGAAAATTAAAACAAATAAAACGGTATAAAAGAGAAAATTTACAATAATAAATAACAATAAGTAATAATAAGTAATATAACACAATGACTAGAGAAATATATAATTATATAATTTATAATAATAAGTAATATAACACAATGACTAGAGAAAATTAATAAAAACAGCAAAATATCTCTGAATAATTCTCAAAATAAGTATAGCCGCAGCTTGCTAAGTCCATTGGGAAAGGGAAGTAAGAAAATCTAAAGGGAAAAGATGACAAAGACAGAAAGGAAAGAAAAAAACTGTCCCTATCAAGAGTGAGAGAAAGAGAGTCGGGCGTGGTGGTGCACGCCTTTAATCCCAGCACTCGGGAGGGTGAAGTAGGAGGAGCGTTGTGAGTTCGAGGCCGGCTTGGGCTACAACGCGAGTGCAAGGCCGGGCTGAGCTACACAGGGCGACCCTACCTCAAAAAACCAGGGCCGGGAGTTTGGCTTAGCGGCTTACGTGCCTGTCAGGCAGGCGTGAGGTCGTGAGTTCAATCCCCGATGCCGCAAAGAAAAAAAAAAAAAAAAAAAAAAGAGTGAAAGATAATCCTTTGAAATGTAACAAAAATTACAAGGAGAATAAAATTCAAAGACAATACTTAATTTGACACAAGAGAAAAAAATCAATAATTAGATACTTATTTTAAAAATAAATGTTTCAAAATTATTACCTTAATGAAAGCTTTGGCCCACAGATTGGTATATGCCATAAAATAATTAAGAGTTAAGTGACACAGGGTTTATGGAGACTATTGTGGACACGGAAGGAGAGTAAATTTCCCAAAGTAGTCCTTGTAGAACTCATAAAAAAGAGCTTGTCAAGTTTAGAAATACAGGAATTAGAGTGACATACCTCATTGACATAAACTTTAAATTGCAAATTGAATCCAGTAATATATAGAGCAGATAATACAACATCACCAAATAAGTTTTCAAAATTTTCACTTTCAAAAACTGATCAATAATACTCACTGTTCGAGTAAAGAAGAAAAGAGAATGATAGTAATTTCACAAAAGAACATTTAAAGTGCTCATAAATGTTTAGTATCTTATTACATCTGATAGAAAATTAGAAATACGAAAAAATTCTTTCATTCTTTTCAAGATAAAAATACAGCTAATGCAAGTATTTTTAAAATACTAGACCTGGGGCTGGGGTCTCTGCTCAGTGGTGAAGCACCTCGCTGGTAAGCATGAGGTCCTGAGCTTGATTCTAAGTACTCCCCCCACCCCAAAAACAAAAGATACTGGACAGATTTTCATTACAATCTGGAATACTTCTATTTCACAATTTACTATAGTTCCAATTAATTTCAATAAAACATAAATCACAAGTAAAACAATTAATCAGTCAGAGAGAAAGGAGAAAGGGGACAGATGGCAGGAAAAAAGGAGGGAAGGAATAAAGAATGAAGTAAGAGTTCTCTGTTTGCAAACTAAACTATGTATTTTAAAAGGTATAAAGATAAGCTCAATCACTACCACAACTAGTAATTTAGAAGTGGTGCTAAAAACAAAGTCAGTATACACAAACAAAATTTTATTATGTACTTAGTCTCAAACTAGTAAACTATAAATACTATCGAAGTCATAATACTGAAAAATATGATACTTCCAATTTTTCTGGGAAAATACCCAGAAGGGGAATTAGCTGGATTGAAGGGGATTTCCAATCCTAGTTTTTTGAGGAATCTCCATATTGATTTCCACAGTGGTCGCACCAGTCTACACTCCCACCAACAGTGGAGAATGGTTCCTTTTTCCCCACAGCCCTGCCAATATTTGTTATCAGTTGATTTCTTGACGGCAACCATTCTTTCTGGAGTGAGATGGAATCTCAGTGTTTTAATTTGCATTTCTCAAATGACCAGTGATGTCGAGCACTTCTTCATGTATTTATTTGCCATTTGTATTTCTTCATCTGAAAAGAGTGTGTTCATCTTAGATGCCCATTTTTGGATTGGGTCTTTTAATTTGGGGGGCCTGATGTTTTCAATTCTTTATATGTTCTGGATATAAGTCTTTGTTTGAGGGACAGTTGGCTAGAATTCTTTCCCAGTCTGCGGGCTTTCTTTTCACTTTATTGGTGATTTCTTTCATGCCACAGCGATATATGTGCACCCATGTTCATAGCAGCACAATTTGTAATACCTAAATCTTGGAAACACCCAAAATGCCCATCAACCGCAGAATGGATGAAAAAGATGTGGTATTTTTATACAATGGAATATTAGTTAGCTATAAAAAAGATGATCTTGAGGCTTTTATAGGTAAATGGAGGCAACCCGAGACTCTACCCGTAAGTAAAATAAATCAGGCTCACATTTGTAAATATCATATTGTCTCCCTAGTACAAAAAATAAATAATAATTTTTTAAAAAAACTGAAAGCGTAATAAGATCTAAAATGTACAATAGATATTGTAATAAAGAAAGGGAAAGAAAGTGCTCAAAAATACATGTAACTGTATGTATGTATAAGTATGCAAGATAGATAACTATACTACTAATTCTGTTAGTCCATCAGAAAGAATAGTTTGTGTTGTCATTGTTTGATTTTTTTTGTCTAGATTTCGTAACTTGAACCACCACTTCTAAGATAACAATATGTAGTATATTAACTAGTATTGATTTCTTACTTTTTTTGAAATTATATATTACTTCTACCTCTTTTCTGTTTTGCTTTTTAAAACTAAATAAATAAAGAAAAAAAGAAAAAAGTACTGAAAAACAATTTTTAGCTCTCAATGCACAGCAAACCTATACTAAGAAAAAATTTCAAACTATTGAAAGGAAGTGAAAGAATAGAACAATTGCACACCAGAAAGTTACTCAAGGATTTCCTCTTTCCAATGTAACTTAAAAATTTACTTGAATCTCACTTAAAACTTTCTGTTCTGTTTTGATTATTGTTGTGGTTGAAATTCAAAACTACTTCTGAAACGCTTGTGGATACACACAGTCCTTTGATTATGTAAGGCAGTTGTTAAAAAATATTGAAAAGCTTACACTTCATATACTTCAAGAATTATCATAAAGACTCAGTTCTATCACCAGCAAAAGTTTTTTAAAAATTCAAATTTGTTTCAAGAAATTATACTACTAATTAGAAATCCATGTAAGACAAAAATAAAACCACACACAAAATGAAAATTGAGATGGATAACTGGCCTAAACTGAAAAATTGCAGTTATATAGAGATTAGAATAATACGGAGAACATTTCCCTACAAAAAGGAATTACTTTGGACAAGATATCAAAAAGCAATAGCTGTAAATGACTGCAAAAAGTGATAAAATAGACTTTATTAAAACTAACAATTTTATTCATCAAAATATATCCAAGAACTGAACAGGGAGAAATTGGCACAATCTGGAAGAAATTTGGCATGATATTTATGTGAAAAAAAATTGTAAAAGAGTGCATAAGCAAAACCTTAAAGTGACTAAAAAAATAGCAATCAATTTAGATAAGCAAATGATGTCAACATGCACAGTGCAAATAAGAATATATTTGTGGCCAACAAATTCATGAAGAGTCAACAGTGTTAATGATCAGGAAATAAAACAAAAGTTGAAAAACCCTCATAGGTCTGCCACAAGAAACATATATTATGTATAATGAAAAGAAGAGTGATACTAAAAGCTAACAAAGTTGCAAATCAATCAGAAATCTGAAACTTAGTTGATGGGAGAGTAGAGAAGTTTATAAACACTGTGACTATTAGCTAAGCTTTACTGTAAATTTAACTGGATTGAGAGACTCTTGGAGAGATGACTGGATCATAGGGATGCTACCCCCATTAATGGAATAACCACTGGTCTTCATAGCTGAATGGGTTATTCATGGGCAGGGTCTATTTAGGGGTGGGTCCATGGATGCATGCCTTTGGAGAGTTTATCTCTAAGTGTCTTTCCCCTGTGCTCTGATTATTGGTCACCAAGAAATTAGCAGCTTTGCTCTGTCTTGTCTTCTGCAAAGATTTCTCCCTCTGATCCAACTGACAACAGACTAAACTCTTGGAAATGTTGAGCCAAATTAAACTTCTCTTCTTTAAGGTGTTGCTGTTGGATACTTGGTCCCAGCAATAAGAAAACTGCTAATACAGAAAATTAATAAGAAGAATTGTGATTGTTGCTATGGTTACACCTAACCATGCAATTCAGAAGCTTTTGAAAACTAGATTATGGGACAGTTTGAAATGATTGGAAACGCAGGCTAGAGAAGCTCTAGATTGCAGTAAGGAGAGCCTGATGAACAATCCTTGCTGCTGCTCAGATCATAATGCTGTTAAGGACACTGAAAATAAAGGCTAGGTTTATGAGATTTCAGTTAGGAATGCATGTTTTATTGAAAATTTGACTACCATGTTATATGATGGCTAAAAATAATCTACATTTTGCATGTGTTCTGAGACTTTACAGGGCAATAGACTCCTGAATCTGGCAAAGGAAATTTCAAGGAAGTTCAACATTTAGACTGTAAGAGGTGTACTCCTGGCTGCTTTTACCCCAGTTTAGAGTAAGAATTGGAAGAAAAATGGGGAAAAGAAATGGCTGTAAAACTTGAAGTCTGGCCATAGAAGAGCCAGTGTATAACACTGGGGGCAAAGGAGGTGTGGTTGCTGAAAAGATTAATGTCATAGAAACATACCAAGAACTGTAAAGCAGGACATAAAGAAATATGTCTTGATGTTACCTTGATGTCACCTCTGGAATTAGCAAGATCCCAATATTCAAAGGACCACCGGTGGAAATTTTAAACTTTAATTTGAGAGAAGCCCCGCTGTGTATCCTGCTCCAGGAAGTTCACCTGAAGACTTGGTTATCTAGGATTCACTGCACTGTGCTCAGCCAGTCATATAGGCACTCAGAGGTCACTACAACCATGGTAAAAGGGCCCCCATCTGTTTCTGTGAGCAGACCTGAGTGTCATCCATGTGATGTTGGTTTTACAAGCATGCATAACACAACAATTGTGGGAGCGTGAAGGCTTCCATTAAAATTTCAAAAGGAGGTCTGGAATCCCAGAACATGCCCCTGAGGCATGGCTGTGTGCTTCTATTTTATAAAGGATAGCACTGGGTTAGGTGGAATTACGACCTTCTTACTATCTGTACTCAAGATTAAGTACAGTTTCAGGAGACATATTTGAGACCTTAGTTAACAATGGATGAAATATCAACTTAAACTTGACAGTGAAATTTGACCGGAATAAGCAATTCCTACAAAGGTGATCTGAGCATGGGAATGATATAGGTGAGATCAAACTGTACAGTGAAAGTTTTAATAATAATCATAGCAAAAGATACATTGCCATTAATCCTCCTTAAAATATCCAGTCATTTTAAAAACACTTGTTTTACAGTACTTCCACTTTCTGGATCAGTTCTGGAACTTCTCTTTTTTTAGTGTCTTTAGGAGTTGTGATTAAAAAATGTAAAATGATCTGCAGTGAAGTACCATGCAATAGGAATTCATGCTGTTACAAACACTGTGGTGCGTAATTTTTTCACTGTGTCAGGCAACCTGTGACTTCTGGCTCCCCCCAAAATCAAGATGACCATGAAAGATAAACATTCTGCATCAACTTGGTATATTAAGGCAGTCATGACAGCACATCTAAAGATACCCAGGAAAGAGAAACCCTTGGACTGCTTCAGAAAGTAGCAAAAATGACTGAACAAGTGTGTTTGAAGCAATGAACAGTATTCTGAGAAGGTTCAAGGTCAGTGTGTCTTTTATTGTAATATATATTTTTTTATTTGAACATTCACCATATGTTATGGATTGCAAACTGGTGGTCAACTTAGCACCAGTTGAATTAATTCAGCTGGTGTTGAGTAAAGATGCTCCACCTGAAGAAAGTTGACAGCATAAATAGGGATGTGGAGAAGAAGAAGGAGGCGTTGTGGGTTCTTCCAAGAGTCGCTGTTGGAGCCGCTGGTTCTCCTGGAGGTGCTTGTCACGCTGGCTTCCCCAATATGGATTCGGCCATTATCGTCAGAGCTCGGGACCTCGTCGGTGAGAGTGGCTGTGGTTCACGTTGCGGGAGCTCTACTCCTCACTGTGCATCGCTTCCTGGCTCCAGAGGGGAGGCTGTGTGCTGGAGAAGCTTGTCACGCTGGGCTTCCTGACCTGTGCTCAACTGTTCTCCATCGTCAGAGGAGTGCGGGACCTCGTCACCATTGGGGATGGCTGTGGTACTCTTCAGGGCAGCCCCGCTTCTTCTTTTGAGTGTGACTTCTCGGCTCCCACGTAGAACCCTCAACCCACTGCACAGCTCCTTCACCCTGCTGACATAGACTTTCTAGTTCCACCGCTGACCTGTGGCCTTCCCAGCACAGAACTGTAAATAGACTGGTGTGAGCCCTTATTGTGGGCTCTTAGATTCCAGTTGGTACTGTGGGAGGCATTGTCATGTGTTTTGGGTCTCTAGTGGGACTCTTACATGATATTGCTGTGGGATCCAGGCCCTCGGCTAAATATCCTGGGTCTTAGAGTTGTGGACAGATTTTCCTGCACTTTCTTGTGTTTAACTTTGGGTGACTATTATAAAACAGTATTACAAACACTGTGTCCTGTAGCAGTTGTTCTCCATGTAACCCCTGACTACAACACCATACATTTCAATTACACTTCACAGTCATCAGTTGAAAAATCAGCTGATTTTTGTGAGTACTAAGAAGTGGAATCCACTGAGAGGTGAGTCACTGGGTACATGATTTTGGAGGGTTTATTTCCTGCTTGTGTTCTCCACCAGTCCTTTGCTTCCTGGATGCCACGAATGAGCAGCTTAGGTTGGTCATGCTTTTCTTTTAGGATATTTCTACCTTAGAACCTGAAAATCAGGGAACGAAAGCTCTAAAACCATGAACTAAATTTAGCCTTGTTTCCATTAAGTTGTAAGTGTTGGGTGTTGAATTTTTGTCTCACTGATGAAAAAATTACTGCATTTTAAAAAAAAATTTCAGTAAGCTACCTAACTCACAATATTGCTACATTGAAACAAGTAAAATTCAAACAATTAACATTTTTTTCCAAAAACTACTTTTACAGGAATATCTGCAGCAACTTTATAATATCCTCAAATTCAAATGTTTACAGATATTTACCTGTAGAATTGTCTAATAATTGACTCAACTATAAATACCAGAAATTACTGATGCAAAAACTAAAATTTTCTAAATTTTATGCTGAAGAAGAATTCCTCATTTGTGACAGGCAATTATTATATATATTTGAAGTTTAGGGAAATTACATTACTTTTCCAAATTGTTATCAAAGCCAACAATCAAAGCAAGTTTTATAGAATCTAAGTCTTCTAAGCCTCTATGCTATGTTTGGATCTGTTTTTGAAGAATCGAAGAAAAAAATTTACTAATAATAGCTCTTTGATACAACACAAACATCTTAAAGAATATCAGAATTATGAATCTTATGAATCATATTGAAAAATCTCAAAGTAAACCAGATATATATTTGTATTTCTTCAGTCTATGCAAATGACTTAGTAAACTTATTATTGTTCAAAACACTCAACATGTGTTTATTGTTTCCACCAAAACAATGGTCTTGGTTACTTTTCTCTCATTGCTGAGACAAAATACTTGATGCCAAAAATGAATAAAGGAAGGAAAAGTTTATTTAGGTTACAGTTTTGGAGGTGTCAGTCCATACTCAGCTGGCTCCAAGACAGGGTGGCACAGCTAAGGGGCAACCCTTCATGGCAGCTGCAAGCGACAAGAGTGAAAGGGCAAAAAGGGCAAAGCATGCTTCCCTCCCTTTCTTATATAGTGTGCCAGCTACCTGGCCCTGGGCAAGTATAGCATTCATACTGCCAATCCCAGAGCTGGACAACAAACCAATCACAAAGGCTAGGTTCAGCCACCTCCATGACTGCATGAGGCTTGAGGGGCCATCCAAACATAAAACATAACAACAATTATGATTAAAACTTTTACATTTTGTAATTCTCAAAAACTATCTTAATAATTATTGCTGCTTACTGGAAATTCCACATAACAATATACATCAATAATTGATAAGTGATAGAAGGAAGGAAGGAGATAGGTAGGGAGAAAAAGAGCAAAAGAAATGAGGTCCGAGAAACAGGATGTAAGAAGGATGAAGGAAAGAATGTCTCTTTATTTGCTAGACTAAAGTACAATACTGTGGGAAAACTTAATTGAACTGTGCTCTGTAATAACTGGATTAATATGAGAAAAATTGTAAGAGAGAAAAGCAAGTCAAGATATATATATATACTTATATATATATGATTTATAGTGTGTAAATAGTGAATATCAAATTGAGAGTATGTTTTCTGATTTCTTACACAGACCAGCACACACAAACTGTAAAAAGAGAGATTTTTAAAAATTTTGATATATCTCATAGTAAAAGAGATAATTTATAGTAAAATGTTAAAAATTTAGCATAAATAATAGCAATAGAAAAAACATGCTTCTGCAGATTGGAAGTCATTTGTGTTATGAAATACATGTAAGGTTAAAATAGATAAAAGAGGAAAAAAGAAAAAAATAAGTAAATAGATTTAGTAAATATAACCTGTAAAAATGAACATTAAAAATAAGAAAATAAAAATTCACATAACAAAGATTACTATTTTGTAGCACACATTTGATTCCATTAATGTAATCACTGAGTTCAGCAATTTGATCCATTGTATAATTTATATGATCGATTTATATGTAGCAGATTGAGCTAATTATTTTTATTCAGATTGCATTAATTCTTGATCAACAAGTAAAATATATTAAGTAATACTCTGAAGTCTTTCAAGTGGAGAAATCTCTAAACCACAACTTCTCTAATCTTTTTTAGAATATTGCTATATTTAATCCTTGTTGATTTTAATAGAAAAATCATTATAATTCCCATCTTTGTGCTTCTCTTAGAAAACCTAAACAAATTCAAATGAGTTATAAATCCAGGTTGGATATTATGAAACAGATTACTGTTATTTATGCTAGGGTTACTTAACCCCTCTTCAAATAAATATTTTTAGAAGTGCTTGTTTTTCTCTTTTTTCTTAAAGAAACAGGATGAAATGACTATACTTACTATAATTTGTACAAGTGTCAGTTTGCTTTTTGTTGCTGGATCATAATATCTGATACTCACAAGTTAAAGAAGAAAAGGTTTATTTTTGCTCACAGTTTGTAGCGGTTTCAGTTCATAGACAGCTGACTCCAAGGCAGGGCAGTATGGCAGAGGGGCATCACAGAAGAGAAACAGTTCTTGGAGCAGAACACATGAAGCAGTGAGACTTCCTTGTTCTTCCCCTTTTTATACCATCGCATCCATAAATCTATTTTTAGTGCTACCCTTACCTAAGTGTTTTTGGAGTGGGAAACATGAAGCAGTGAGACTTCCTTGTTCTTTTCCTTTTTATATCTTCATATCCATAAACCTGTTGGTTAGTGCCACTCTTACCAAAGCAGCTCTTGATGCTCCCAGGGTGGGGATGGTGAGAAGATGGAGAAAAAAGATAAAGAGTCGTGATACAGAAAACTGAGGCTGTGTGGAGCCCTCTCTCCTGACAGGAAGTACAAAGAAGCAGTAGGAAGGAAAGAAGGCGACAGAGGAAGGAACAAGAGAGCTCCAATGACTGCAGTGCATTTATTTATACACTTAGGGGATTGAGCATTATGTGACACCTCTCCCACTAAGAGTTTATCCATGTGACTTGCCTCAGGCATTCTCCATTCTTGAGACTAAACTCATTCCAGCCCTGCACATGATCCATCTTTAGCTTCAGCTGCTCCCCACACCTAAGGTTGGTCTTCCCTCTTTAGTAAGTCCATCACCCACACCCAGCAGTATCCTGTACCAGTCAGTGGACTACTCCAGCATCGCACATCCATGATCCAGCCCACCTCCAAAACCTCCACCTATGGGCACCTATTCTTCCTATCTTAAGGTAGTATATTATTTATAAATATTTACTAGACCATTATCTTATTCCAGATGTTTTCCTAGATATAGGAGATATAGTGTTAAACAAAAGAGGACATATCTCCCTTACACCTAGAGTTATGAACTTTCACTGATATGAATGGACTTCACATTACAAACATTTATAGATGGGAGAAATTCCGGAAGTAGCTCACCTGTCTGCCTACTGCGCATTGTCACAGTTGTGCGCCTGTGTACTTAAAGTACGGTGTGATGTTGTACAACAGAACAGTGCTCATTCAGAGCCCAGGATGTCCAAAAGCAAGAGGAAAAGCAGAGGTGATGGAGGGGACTGCTAGAAAGTTAAAAGTGATACACATTGTATATTTATATCAAAGTTATGTAAGGCACACTCGTCAGGCTTATAGATGTGTTGGACTTGTGAATGTTCTTCTCAAATAGAACTCGTACAAAAGTCAGAGACTTATTGTATAAAGCTTTTGTTTGGTAGTAAAGCTAAGTACAAGTAAAAAAATAACAAGCTCATGTGAGACTGTAGCTTATGTGAGGAAAAAATTGACTTAAAGTGAAATAGGGATGCTACTTTACATCTAGTGTTGATAGCGTAACTGTCTGAGATGTTGACATTCTCATTCAGAACAACCAGATGAATCCACAGAGAATGCAAATACAAGGAACAGAACATTCCAAAGTATACCAGAACTGGCATAATTTGGGGACTGTCTGAAAGCAAGTAGGACTAATATGGATGATCAGAAGGACAGCGCAGATATGATAACATTGGAAGTATAGGAAAATTCAGAGAGCTTAGAAAGGTATGGTACAGTCGTAGACTTAACTCAGCGGCATAAGTGCCTGCCTGGCAGGCACAAGGTTGTGAGTTTGATCTCCAGTACCAAAAAAATTAAAATTAAAATTAAAAATAAAAAAGAAAGGCATGGTACAGAATCTGTATTTTTTTGTGTGTGTGTCTACAATGGTAATTATTCATGGCAGAAATAATATGCATCTCTTAATAATATTTAATTGTGCAGATTAAAATGTGAAAAATGACAGAAATGCAAAGAACAGTTAGTAAAATTCAGTGTAGTATAAGCCAGAAATGATATTATCTTAGGGAAAGAGTGTAACAATGAAGAAAGGGAGATATAACTGTGTTTTGATTCTTTTAAAAATGTTAATACAATTTTTATTTCAGTCTGCCACCACACCTTAGGAACATCTAAATTAAACTACCAAATGACAAGCAACTGCACAACTCAATGCCATGAAGAAAATGTAATTAAATTAAGACTACAATTGAGATAAAAAGAAAAAACAATGAATACAAGAGAAGACAAATATAATTAGATTTTGCAAAGATAAACATTAGAATGAGCATATAATTAAGAAACTACAAATGTCTACGTTTCTCTAGTTTTATCTTTCTACACAACTAACTCTAGGTGAATTAGCCAAACCCAACAAAAAGTTGAGTGAGTACTATTTTATTACATCAAATAAAATTAAATTTAGAAAATGAAAGTTATCATAAAATAATTGATATTTAATTGCATTAGGAATATTACCAGTCAGTAAGAGCTACTACATTTAAATTTTAGACAGGACAAAGTGTTTTATTTATTTGTTGACCACAAGCTTAAATAATATCAGAGAAATAAAGACCTTAAATTTTTTAAATGTAAAATAATTGAAAAAATTAAGATTGTTGAATTTAAAGAAAAAGTCAGAATAACTACTGTCTAACACTGGATGTACCAGATGGTTTAAGAATGACTTTCTTTGATTCAAGTAGATCTTTGGGACAGACTTATGAGGGATACATATCACATAAATGATTTTATTGCACAACTATAAAGATTTATCAAAAGAATTTCTGAAGTGAAGTTTTTGTTTACCTATTCCTAGTGTGATTTAATTATCTACCTACTCTTTTGTAAAGCAGTGCATTGTCTCACTGATATGCTTTCAAAACTTTTTAAGGAACTTGTCATAAGATATCATTTATATGGTTTATCAAATAATTTTATTTTCAAACCAGTATACATTAGAATGAAAAAAAAAAAAACTTGATTACTTTAAGCTGGAGAAACAGTGTATTACAGAGCAAAACTGTCCTGAACCCAATGCTCTTACAAATAATAAACCAACTGTAGACACATATTGCTCTTTTGTATCTCCTTAGCTGATTGTCTCCCCCTGTAATCCACTGTGGTCTCCC
>RJWM01038089.1:0-16990 GCA_004363535.1 Dasyprocta punctata | reverse complement strand
ACAAAAAGGTTAGAAACCATGTTCACATTCATATAAAAACAAGATCAAATAATGAAAGAGAAAATAAAAGAAAACAAAAGCAGAAAACAAAACCAGAATCACCACCACCACCACAACAAAAAAGAAACAAGAGAAAGAGGGAAAAAAACAACTCACACTTTCAGGTTTTCCCTGCTGTCCGTGGTAGGCAACCTGTGGAGACAGAGTCCTGATCCATGCTGATCTATCCCAGCAAGCCAGTAGTAGTTTTGTTTGGTGAAGTCATGAGTAATCTCAGTGAGCCGGAACTTTCTGGCTGAGGTCAGACTCATTCTGCTAGCAGCCATTCAAGAACCTTCCATAGGTTTGAGCCCAGCTGGAAGCTGCTAGATGGAGCTGGCAGCAGCTTTGAGCTCTGATCTCAGCCATACTGTCTCTAAGATGGCCCCAGGCCAACTGCTGTCTCCCATTGGAGGACTGAGACCTCCACACTCATCACCAGCCAGTGCTGTCCTTCATGTCCTCTGCTCCCTTCCACTTCCTCATCTCTCTGTGGAGGCCTCTGGAATGACCAACTCTCACTGTGTATTTACATATTTGAACTGCTCTCATGCAGTGAGTCCCAACTCAGGGAGAAGGTCCTGCCAGCTACCTCCTTCTTCATTGAAGTTTGTCTTTTCACTGTCTCTGTGGGCTTCAATTTGTGCTTCAGAGTCTTTCTGGGTCCAGGGGACCCACTTCTCTCCTCCTTGTCTTCCTTATGTTGCTATATTCCAGCATCTGGACATTGACTCTCTGAGAGGCTCTTTCTCTACTGCTTACCATTCCACCATTTGAGTCTGAATCCCCCTCATTTTCTATTTTCTATTTTTTTATTTTGTTGCATTGTCTGTGTTGATGCTTGTCGATTTCTTATGGTAGATAGCTTTATCACTGATATCAAGGTTTCTAGGAAATGTCATTTCCTCAGGGGTGTCTTTTATGTGTAGGTGGTTTTTAGTCTTTGTGTCTATCGCAAGAACGTGCCTTCCCAATTTGTTAGGCATGAGAATTCGCTATCTAGTTGGCTCAGCACTATGTCCTTTGCTACTGGACAGTGATGATGATTATTACTGCAGACAGTCTCAGTGCTGTCATACAAGGGAGAAAAACTGATTACCACATGTTTGACATCCTGACTAAAGTAGTACAATTGCCAGCAATAATAGCATCTAGCACAGCGTAACAAATGACAAACTTTGGCTTCTATTGATTTGGCAATTTAAAGCATAAGAGGAAGCTCTACAGTTATATAATAAAATCCAACACATACCAGGAACTTGCGTGCAATGAGTTTTCCTTGGTGCATTAATTTTATACTGTTTGGGGGATATTTAAGAGGGATAGGGGGCTGAACAGAATGAGGAGAAATGTATCAGAAGCAAGACTGCAAGGCAAAGGATGACCACCCAACTTTTGGAAAACCACAGAAGAGTACAGAAGAGAAAGAATGAAAGAGAATGCAAAAGGATATTGAAGCAAACTCACATGGAAGTATCACAAAATCAAGAGAGATAGTTGAAGAGAGAAAGATAAAAAACAGAAGAAAACAAAAAGAGACCTAAATAGTGAAAAAAGAAAAACCTATAACAAAGAAAACAAAAATCCAACAAACAAACAAACAAACAATAAAATCCAACCAGACAGACAACAGAAAACCAATCAAACAAACACAGGAAAAAAAAAAATTCCTCTGGTGTCCACAGTTACACGATAGTGTCCAAGTCAGATCCCAGAAATGTACTGTATAACCTCACGAAGTTTTCAATAAGATTTGTGTGGGGTATGGGGCTGATCTTGTCCTCTGGAAGTGGGGGTTGGGACAGGTCTTAAGCAGACAGCATTCTGGATATCCATTTCTCCTTACCATGATTTTCTCTACAGTGCTCTCTCCCAGTTACTATGGCAGCCTTAGGTAAGGAAAGCCTGGGGTCACTCCCAGACCCATGTACCTTTAGCTACTTCCAGACCTTGCACAACTTCCTGTTTCTTACTGCTATCTCCTCTTACCTGCTGGTCATATGGTGAGGGGAGTGCCTTGTCCTGCTGCAGGCCAATCCTGCCTACTTGTGCTGCTGGGCCAAAGGAGCCACTGGAGCTGAATCTGGATGGTCTCAGCTCCTACCTCTCAGAAGAATTTCCCTAGCTGTCTGTAGTCTGCTGTGACTGAAGCGCTCTTCTATCCTTGCACTCCATGACTTGGGCAATGAGATGACTCGGGACTGTTCTGCTGTTAGGGTTCACCCTGAAACCTTTGAAATAAATGGCAACCCACTCCACCCACTTCTGTCCTGCGTGTCTGTGTAACAAAACACAGCGCTGAATCACCTCACCCACCAACTGCTGGGTCTGCAGGGTCCCTCAAGAAACAGTGTCCCACCTCACTGGGCCTGTTCCTCCAGGGTCTGTGGAATGTTCTTAAACATTTACTATTTAGTATGAGTTTGCTTCCAGGTAACCCAAAATTTCTAGATGAATTTATGGCTCTTCCCAATTTTAATAGTCTGTCTTAGCATGAAACATGATATGGGAATTAGAATCAGAACAAGACTTTAACATAAAGCCACGCCTGACCTGACACATGAACTATAGTCCTTGTCTATACAAAAATACTTTGATTAATGGATAATATATGAGGTGTCCAAAATGAGTATGATGCAAGTTGAAAAAGGATGAAATCCAAATTAAATATTCTCTAATTAGACGTTATTTTAAGAGAACCAATTTCATGCAATCCTTTTGTACGATGTGCTAAGTCAGCACATTGCAATTTAAATAAAAGCTATAGCTTAATTTCCTAAATCTTTTTCAAGATCCTAAATTCCATGTGGGGTTGGGAAGTGGATGAATACTTATATTCAAAAGTGAGCCAATTAGCAATTACAAAATTATGTATTAGGAAGAAATTATGAATTTGAAACTGTAGCAATTTAGCTGGAAATGGTTCCTTTGTGTCAAAATTTAGTTGTTTCATTTATAGAAGCAATGAATACATTCTCTTAAACTTGGTATACTGCAATTTAAAAAGCATAGTGAAATTTAATAAATAAAATAAAGCTTATTTTATCCTACCATTCAGGGATAATGACTTTTCTCCTCATTTAAATGTGTAAGTTTCATGCTTTTGCTTTCTCTATTTATTCTCGCATACACATATATGGATGGGCTCATGCATTGATTCCTTTCAAAGATGAGACAATACAATGAAATATACTTATAAACTTTTTTTACATTTAACAGCATTCTTCCTGTCAATAAATGCTTATTAATTGCTGCACTTTTAACTGCTTAATGTATCTATTTCTTTTTCAGGCACTGACTATATCTAATATACTTGCTATGTGCAAGAGATGGTTGATGACATTGAAGATACATAAACAAAAAATAAGTGATCTCATGGAGCTTGTATTCTAGTGAACTCAATTTAAAAACTTACAAAAAATAATGTATTAGCGGGGGTACCGAGAGTCCACGCCCAGATACCACAGCCATCTGGGAACACACAGTGAGGCCCACAAGGACTGTGAAGCTATGCCCAGTGACCCACCCAAACACAGGAACCATAGGGGAGGCTCCTAGGGACTGGGAAACTGCACCTAGCCACCCACAGTCATCTGGGAACCCTCATTGAGGTCCACAGGGTTTTGGAGACTATGCCAGTGCCCCACTCACACCAGGGAACTATCTCTGAGGCCTATGGGGACCAAGAGTCTGCACCCAGAGACCCACATCCGAGTTGAATACACAATTCTCCAATGAAGAAATACAAGTGGCAAGTAAATATATGAAAAAATGTTCATCATTGGTCATTTGAGAAATACAAACTAAAACAACACTGAGATATCATCTCATGCCAGAAAGAAAGGCTATCATCAAGAAATTAACCAATAACAAATGCTGGTGGGGCTGAGGGGAAAAGAAACCCTTCTCCATTGTTGGTGGGAGTGTAGAAAACCACTGTGGAAATCAGTGTGGAGATTCCTCAAAAAATTGGGATTACAGGTTCCATTCAACCCAGCTATACCCCTTCTGGGTATTTTCCCAGAAGAACTGAAAACTCCATACCACAGTGACACTTGTGTACCCATGTTTATAGCAGCACAATTTGTAATGGCTGAATATTGGAAATAACCCAAATGCCCATCAACTCAGGAATGGATAAAAAGATGTGGTATTTTAAAATAATGGAATACTACTCAGCCATAAAGAATAATAAACTCTAGGCTTTTATAGGTAAATGGAGGCAACTAGAAATCATACTCAAAAATGTAATAAATCAGACTTGCACGTGTAAACACCAAATTGTCTCGGTAGTGTAAAAAGCTGAGAGTAAATAAGATCCAAAGGTTACAATAGATATAGTAAATGGGAAAGAACTTGCTCAATAGGAAAATTTCATTGTTTGAGCAATTTTGCATGCCTGTACCTTGTAGCCTGAATGATTACTTTGAGGATAACAATATGCAATATAACAATCATTGTTAAATTCCTATCATCTTGCTTTGAAATCCTATATTGCCATTGTGGTGGTGGTGGTGTTGTTGTCATCATTATGCTTTTGTTGTTGTTTTTTAATTGTTTGCATCTTGATTTTTCTGGTATGTCTTTCACTTAAAAAATAATGCATCTAATGTCAAATTATGTAAAGTGGATAAATAATGTACAGCATGTAATGAAAAGCAATTAGATGGTTTCTTTGGTTTGGTGTGGTTCACACTTGGTTGTATAATACTGCATTTGAATCATAGATTTAGATAAGAAAAATTAGCCATTGACAATGGTGGCAAATCCTTGTCATGAGACACAGGTAGACTGTCAGACACAGAATATTGAGATAAATGCCCTAAAACCTTGGGATGCTGGAAGAACAGGAAGAAAGAGGGTAACAGAGTAGAGAGTATTAGAAAGATATGAAAGACTAATACATGCCAAAATTCATAGGGTTTTGACTCCTAAGTAAATGAGTTTGGAGTTTATCTTCAATGTGGCAGGAGGTCATAAAGACTGCAAGGTTTTCACATTTAAAAATAAAAGATCATTCTGGTACTGAGTACAGATTTTGTTAGGGATCATTCTGGTACTGAGTACAGATTTTGTAAGGGGAAATCTGAAGACAAATCTTAATAATCAGGTCAGAAGCTCTTCAATGGACTGGAGCAGAGACTCCAGTTACCTAGACAGTGATTACCACAAGGGAGACAGGCAGGTTCGTGATACTTTTCAGAGAACAATGAAACTGGAAATTTTCTTAGCTTCAATTGTGGTATATTCTGAAGAAATTAGAAGAATTTAATATTGGCTCAAGACCAGTAAAGTTCAATAGAAAAAGATGTGAATTATATATGTGCTTTGTCTCCTACTAATGTTTAAAAAGGTAAAAGGAACAAGTGAAATTAATGATGTATCTTATATCATTCACTATGCTAAAATATTATAATGTTAGTGCAAGATCAATTAAACCTTCATGGGATATCTTATATTCTTTTAAATCTGCAGGAGGAATATTAAATTTTAGCAATATGGCTTCTATTTTACCTCTTGATTTGGGTGAACCGCATGCCTCCAGGTTTTAATAACACATGAGATTGGTTGTTAGCATTTCATGTATTACTGCTGTATATATTTGTTTCAGCATCTGGAAAACGGATGTGTCTTTGTGAAATGAGAAAAAGTACAGAAAGAATAGAATTATAAGGTTAGAGATCAAGAATTGACCTTTGCTTCTATGAAGTTTGTAGTGTATATTATATATCTATGTGGAATTTTACTTGTAGTTCTTTTTTTTTTTGTCTTTGTTAGTGTTGCTCTAAATGTAATCACTTCACTCAATGTAGATATTTAAGTGCTTTTCTATTTTCTTTTTTCTTATGCTCTGAATCTGTGTAGTTAAAATTGTATCATCTTCTCATTAAAAGTTCAGTAGCAGTTTACTTAGAAATTACATATGCTGAGCTTCCCTGGTATGATAGATTTTACTAACATTCTTAGTATTATTTCTACAATTTCTGGCCTGCTTAGATTTTGGGTGTGTTTTGTGTTGAAAACATATACTCCTATAAAATATCAATCTTTTTCTGTGCCTAAAATTCACTTGGTTATTTTAATGTAGTTGGTTCTGGTGGTCATTTCCACTGACTTACGATTTTTGTATTTGTGCCTTCTCCCTTTTCTTTTTTACTTAAATTATTTAGTAATTTATTTCACTTTCACCCACAAACGTCCTTTGTATTTATTATCTTTTATCAGCACTTATCATTTTCTTATTCTATATTTGGTTCATTTGTCTCTATTCCAGCTTTTGAATGTGAATATTATTTTTTGAGGATTTAAGTTTATGATTTCTCTCCTGATCTATGCTTTCATCATCACTCATTGGCTCTAATGATCACTGTGGAGAATATTCAGCAAAACATTTTGACTCATATTTTCTTCTTTCAGCCGAGGCTTTCCTTTCTTACTTTTATTTCTTTCCTTTTGTTGTCTTTTTTTTTTGGTCTTACTAGTTTCAAAATAGTAGCTCTCTTTTCTTTTAATTTTTCCAGTGCATTCATTGATTTTTGGCTGTATTGCACTAAATCATAAAAAAAAAAAATCAAATGAAAAGTTCTCTTTGGACTTGAAAGTGACTTTCTTCTCTAATATGCTGTCAATTTTTGTACATGCTATATGCAGCAATAATTACTAAAAGGATTTCTATAAGCATTTCAAAATGATTTTCCCTTTCATTTGCTAGTTGTTATTCTATGGTAGAAAAGAGCATTGTTACATTCCCCACTTGGTGTAGGTATATAACATATACTTACTTGTATAGGTAGTGAATCTATTTACTTGTCATTGGTGTAGAGTCGTGTCCTCTTGTTTTGATAAGTTGCAACTCCTTCGTGTAATTTTGATACTCATAAATTTCTAGCGTTGACTAATAAACCATTTTAGAAGATCTTCTTTGTCCTTTGTTGGGTCTTCATGCTTTGGGCAATTGCTATGTTTAGTCATAGCAAAATATGTTTTAGTTATCTTGTAATTTTCTTCTCCCAATTCAATATATAGACGTTTTTCTAAGCTTCTGATATATAATGATTGAATTGTATCAACTGAAACCTTGCTATAAAGTATAACAAGAGATTAATTAATTTTCCCTTGTTTTCCTTTGCCATCTGTAGCAATCTTATCTGGCTATCTCTGTCTCTGTGCTTATGAACTTACTATACATATATTTAGCTTGTCAATATAAAACTTGCATTCTGTTCTCAAATGATATTTCAATGGATATTCAGATATATTTATGCAAATCATCAAAATTTTAACATAGTTTTTCTGTTCTGTTGGCTGGATTTCAACAACCTATCAGTCTATTTCCTTCCATTTTAACAGGTGACTAAAATGATTTTTCTGTGTTTTTGCTGCAAGGTCAAAAGCAAATGCCAGGAAATTGATAAAAAAATGTTATGCATACAACAAGGAAGATATTTCAGTTGTCTAAAGACAAGGATGATAGTGATGACAAATGGATTTTGATTAGTTAGAGAGGAAAATTGATATCAGGCTTCACTTTGCAAGTCAACAAATGTGGATAAAAGGAATGTAGAAGAGGTGATAGGAAAAAGGAGAAATCAAGATTATTACTTAGGTTTAGCTTGAGCAGTTGTATAGAACTTAGGGCTCCACTTAGGGAATGGAATAAGTTTGGGGGAGTGAAACCTCCAAACCCCTTTTTAGCATGTCATATTGGAGAAGCCTATTACACATCCTCAAGTAGACAGGTACAGATCAATTCTATTGGTCAATGTAGGAGATACAATTCTTTCTGACCACAACAGGTTGATTCTATTTAAAGCCATGGGATCGATGAGATTCCTGTGACAAAAGTGTAGAGAAGATGATCAAATATCTATGTAATAATAGCAAACCAGAGTTAGAGAACATTTCATAAAAATCAATAAGATAAGGGTATTTGTTTCATAAACATCTATATTTGACGAACTTTCAGAATACTGATTTTTTTAAAAGATTGAATGCTGTTTTTCTAAAAATTAGATTTTCACTTTAAATGAGTGCATCCGTATTTAAAAAGATGGAATCTTGCTTAGGACTAAATATTAAATGATAAACAGCTCTTGCATAATTCAGCCATTTAATTATCTATTTTCCTAAATAACCATAAGCACAATTTTGTATTTTCTCTTTCTTTCTTATACATAGTTATTTTGCCCAGGATTTCAATTAAAAATTATTGAGAAATGTGCAAATGTTTGATTTCAGGCAATGTGTAAAAAGTAAATTACATCATTGAGAGCTTTAATGGACTTTATATTTTGCTTTAAAAATCAGCAGTACTAGTCCGGTATGGTGATGCATGCCTTTAATCCCAGCACTTGGGAGGCTGAGGTAGGAGGAGCGTTGTGAGTTCGAGGCCGACTTGGGCTACAACGCGAGAGCAGTGCTACATAGTATGACCCTGCCTCAAAAAACTAGGGCTGGGAGTTTGGCTCAATGGCTTAAGTGACTGTCTGGCAAGCACAAGGTTGTAAGTTCGATCCTCGGTGAAAAAAAAAAAAAATCAGCAGTACTTAGAAAAATATTTCTTAAGGCGTTTATCTGGACATACGAAAACACTAATGTCTTTTAAAATATTCCAAACCTTGTGTAAATAGGGAATAAACAAGGAGGCTAGGGTATTTATTCCATTTAACAAATGAAGTCAACATTCAGAACTCAGAGGAGATATTCTACTAACCCCCAAATTGAAGATGACCTTACCTAAAATGCTTTCCACCAGTTTAGTTGAAAATTGGAAAGTAAGGAAACACTGTATGATCATAGTATGATAACATAAACTTGAAAATTAAAATGAAGATAACTGAGAAGTTAACACAATCTCACACTTAACTCATATGAGTAAAAAACAAAAACTAAACTAAACCCAAAGCAGAGACAGTGGACTGATGTCATACTTGACCAGAAAATATTAAACTGTTCCAAATGCCATACCACGCTACATTGAACATTTATGAATCATGCACATAAATTGGAGTTTCCTCCTGCTTGTTACCACCACATAATCATTCACACCTTATCCCTTTCTTGAGTTCATATATTTAGGCACATAACTTCATGGTTTCTTTTTCTACCAATTATCCATCAGATCTCATGTAACAGATATCATATTTCACAACTGTAACAACAACAAAAAAAGTCTTTCATGGAGATAGAGAAAATTTTAAACAAAGGTTTCTGTTATCAGAAAGATACCGACAAGGGTATTAAAGTTTTTCTTTCTAGATTCAATCTCAATGCAATATGTATATGTAGCCCAAGGCACAGCACATTTGAAACAGAACTACGACTGATATAGTGATGAGCTGTGATGTATGGCATGCTATTTGGAAAACAAATGAAATATAACACCTAGGAGTAGATTGTTCTACTTCTGCTATATGAGCAATAGTAGTAAAACTGAAAAGTAGGTAATTTTTTAGCTTATGATAAGCTTCATTTCAGCCAACTATTTCATATTCTGAGAAGATATCTGCTACTGATTTAATGAAACCAGTCTTTGATACTTGTCAAAAGCCTGAGTAATCTTACAGGTCCTAAGACTTCCATACCCCCTAAAATCTTACAATAGGTCCACTCAATTTAGACAAATCTATCTACAAATTCACTTGCATCATAAACTTTGATCAAGTCGTGGTTACAATTTTGTAGACTAGATAGTATCAGGTATGTCATAATAATTACCTGTAACTACATTGTCTCCACTGTCTTTACTGTGTTAACCTTTGTCCTTTTTTTTTTTTTTTTTTTTTCGATACAGAGTCTTGTGATATATTTCAGGCTGACCTCGAGTACATTAGGCAGCCAAGGCTGGGCTTGAACTCACAGGGCTCCTCCTGTGCGCCCCCGCCTCATCCCCACTACCACCAGTGCTGAAATTATAGACATGCATCGCCAAGTGCAGCTCAGTCCTTGCTACTTCTTAATCACTGACCCACCATATCAATACCCTCACCTTTGATTATTTCTATGTCCTTCTCAACACCTCACGAGCTAAACTACTTCTTCCAGTAGTGTTTTTGTAGTTTGCATTATTTCACTGCAGTTTTTACTAAGGTTATATTCACTCACAATTTACTATGCTTTTTTGCCAACCGTACAACAGGATGTATCAGAACTTCCATATTGCCTAGTAAACCCTTCCTGTGTCATGAAAGGATTAGCGTTTCCATTGATATTCAGGTCTAGAAATTATTTCTCTACTCTTTTTCTCCACAAAAAATTTACCTTTATTAAATGTAAGGATAAGTAATTGATTAGCTATCTATTTTGATTTCTTAATAACTCAGTCTGTATCAATGTGGGCTGGGGGTTAAATTGTCAGCAGGTAAAAGATTGTTTTAGTTTAATAGCCTTTATAAAAAGTTTGTTGCAATGTCATATCCTGTTAGGTGTTTCACAAAGATATTTCACGATTACGTGCACTTAAAGTCAGATATGAGTGAGGTGCTTTAAAATAGTAACTAAATACCATTAGATATGCAAATATTGAGAGTTTGGAAAGACACCATCTTTAATCTTAGAATGAACCAATTAGGATTTTTTATTATATAGTATTTATACATGACTAAATTAAGATGTGATTTTGATAGTGATAAAAGTCTGGATAGTAACATGGAAAGTATTTATTATATAATAAAAGTAGTCACTCTCTACTGATTAATTACTATGCAACAGAACTTTACATAAGTCATTTCTAAATTTCACAACAATATCTGAAAGTACACATTTCGTCACCTACACCTACAAATGCAAAAATGAAGGGTCGCATAGTTTAAGGAACTTCATTGTTGCATCACTAATCCATGGCATTGGAGCTCGACACTGAGATTCTTTTACCTCCAAGGTCAAGAGTTTTTATTGCATTTCACAATATTAACAGTGCTAAAAAGTAAAACACATAGTATTTGCATGTGAAATGGTACATGGTTTAGAAAATAAGACACAATTTCAAAAGTAAAGATTAAATGTGGCATTGAGTAAAATTATCAAGTATTTACCACTTTTTAAAGAAAAAAAAAACTCTTGTTTTTACAAGAGATAGCAATGGAGAAAAAAAAGGAAAGGGAAAAAAGAACCAGGACAATTTTAGAACTGAGGCATTCATTCCTTTCACATGAAAGGAGTTGGATTAATTAGATGAACTTTGCATAATATAATTTTTCTTAGGGGAAGGGCATCAAGACCTGCTCAGGACTAAATAGGCATGGTTGTTAAAGGAAGCAAACTTCTCGATGACAACCTTAAAAAGGAACTGATAGGAAATGAGATGAGCCTCAGAAGACTGGTATTATTATGTTTTAATAATGAAAGCATTAGCACAGCAATTGTTAAAATTTTATCTGCTCTATCATGAAGTAAGAATCTAGATAGTATGCAGTAATTAAAGATTGACTTTGATTTAGATAATCCATTTTAATTGCATTTTTAATTGTAGTGAAAATTTTATGAAGTACCATCTGAAAATGCTGATGTAGAAAGATTAACTAATCAAGATTGTGCAGTTGTATTTGAATTATTAGAAAGGGACCATGAGTTGTAAGTGTAAAATACATCTCTCCACTAACACACAAGTCCCTGTAATCTCATCTCACCTTCTGGGAACAATGTATAACAAATTAAAGCTGGTTCATGAAATGTCATACAATCTGGCAGCAAGATTCTAATTGATGAAGAAACAGCTATTTTAATGATTCTTTAACAACCATAGAAAATTTCAATTACTGAGAACCATGACAAAAGCTACCTTAAGGGAACAAAATAATTTCTAACAGTTTTCTTTTTCTAACTCAGTGGTCTCAGTGGACATTTTCTGACCTAGTCACACTTTTCAGTTTAGTTTAGTTTAGTTTAGTTTAGTTTAGTTTAGTTGCATAAATGGGAAGCTGATTTGTTCTACAAGTATTAAAAATTATATTCAAAATTAAGGAATGTAACTTACTATATTTGTTTGACCAGGATAACCCCTCAGTCACACACTCAGTGTTTTGAATTCAGCAATCTGTCAGTCTTGAATCTACAGGCTTGAGTTTTAGTTATGCGGGGGCCTTGCCATATCTTTGTCTTCTGCTGCTTGCCAATCTCCATTTCAGCACTTCTCATCTTTTATTTTAAAACTGTCAATTTAATACCGGTCTCAGTTAAGACATGGGAAGTAATGTGTGTTTAATGCATATTTTGCTATTAGATGCATTTTACTCACTTTTATTTTGATTGATATTATGGATGTTATGTATATACTGATCTTCTGAGCTTCATAGCTCTATGTACTGACCACAAATTTACACATGCATAATTGAATAAAGTCAATAGGGTATGTATGCATGTATTCATATATAACATTATTTTTAACCATATATAGACAGGTAGATACAGATATAGATAGATATAGATATAGATATAGTCTTATTATTCCAGACATTTTGGGATATATCTGATGCATGGTTTATGTCTAATTTATATCTGATGCATGGTTTATGTCTAATTTATATAAGAGGACTGTGCTAATCATATGTTGAGACTTATAATTTAATTTCTCCAAAATTATGGCAGTATTAAAATCCAGATTTTTGTAAAGTTCAAATTGCCATGATGTAATATTTGAGGTTTGGTAGAAAGGAAGAATAAAAGAGTTGAAAAAAAGATAAAAGTCAACAGAAAAATGAAAAAGAATTACAACTGAGCCAAAATTTGCTCAACTTCATTGGTTTGTCCTAAATTCTGTATTTTCCGTGACTTGGATGGTGTTAAAGTCATGGTGTCATAAAATTTGCCTGAGTTTTAAGAAACAGAGATATTTCTTTTAATTTCTTTTAAAAAGCATATTATCACTGGAAAATATATAATTCAACTACTATAACTATAAGAAAAATATATTAAAATAGACACAGAAAGACTATAACATTGAACGGAAGACAGGACATTTTGAACTCAAAGTAAACTAAAACACTTCACCTCACAAATATGCTACTGCTCCAAAATTTAGAACATCAAACAATTTTTTAAATGAGAAACAACTGTGAATATTCATTTGAAAATAAAGACAGAATTTAAGCAGGTAAGATTTAATTAACCAAACTGGAACCCAGCCAGACCTCTTCAGCTAACATCTCTGCTCATTAATAGATAACATTATTCCTGCCCTGCTAAACCCAATGTCAGGAACAGAAAACATCCTTGATTCCCTTCTTCACTGGTAAATATCCAAAATTAAATAGGATATTAAAATGCAAGCATTTTAAATAAAAAATGTGATTCTCTGTAAAAGAGGTACAGTTCTCCTTCCACTCTTAAACTGTCACCATTGGAAAAAACTGTTCCATAATACTATTTAATAACCACCACCATTTAAAATATAAATTTGAAGGACCTGATAGTTATCATGTGCTACAATGGACTTGTCATGCTTTGTCTAAAAATTTCTTCCCTTTCCCATCTCCGAATTGCACCCTATTTTAAAAGGAAGTGAATCTCTCTGCTCCATCCTTGCCCATTTTGATAACTCAGCAATAAATGCACAATCCAAATTGTGTTGTTTTCCAATGTACTTCAAATTTCATGTGGAAAAGGATTCCCTTTTTTAGGAATCTCCAAAGACGTGATCCTATGGAACTACTGATACCCATACTGGCCTTGTAAAGTTGATCTGAAAGGATGATTCTGACATAGAAAGAGGAGCTGAAAGAGTAGTTTAAAAGACAGTATCGGTTGGAGTATTTGAATGTGTCACCCTAGTCCCTAAAGTTCCAGAAGGTATATTTTTGTTTCTATCTGTCCAATCCAGGAGCTTTAGTTATTCCTGTAATCCTGCTAACTGTTCTAATGCTTCCCCCCCAAAAAAGTAATCTGCTTTATCTAATTGAATGTTGTCAGTTGCTATAAAAAAAAAATCCTGTGTCATGTGTAAAAGACAGAGAAACTGTAAAAATAGATTAGCGATGTATTCATCTTTATTCTCAAGATAAATAACATGCTGCCTCAATATGGAGCAAGTGTAGTTATTTTGCCATAAGATTCCATGGGGGAAAAACATGCAGTGTATTCAGTTTACCTCTTGACTTCATTTCACAGAAGTTTTGCCTCACATGACCCTATTTCAGCCACATCAAAGACCTTGGAAAGAAGGCAGTTGTAGTATTTTTATTTAGAAATCTACCTAAATTTGAACAATCAGATCAAGATTTTCAAGGAATTTTTGTAAAATTCACATGCACATATTCTAGGTGGAAGTGGTACTAATCCCATCTTACTGAAAGGTTTATTGAGAGTCCCTAAAATCCATGAAACATAAATCAAGTATTTGTAAATAGGCTCATATCCTGATTATTATCAAATATTTGTGGATTGCATTTGAGTAGACCAAATATGTGCATGTTCTTCACTCAAAATTATTTAAATTTAGAGATGTCTGGCATACGGCAAGTGCTCAATGGATACTTGCCAAGCAAAGTAAGAAGATGTTGGTGTGTATATTCCATTTATCATGGTCTATAGCTTATGAGAGTTTACTGTAAGATCATTATAATCATAAGAGTGTCTTATGGCATTCAAGTCATGGTATTATGGAATATTTTATAGCATACTTACAATCAGTAGCTGAGACTTCTTCTTAGATTACTCCACACTGATTAATAGACGCTTGTTCACTTGACACACTCTTAGTAAGTGTGTAAGATTTAAAATGATACAATGTAAAATCTAAGCCAGGATCTGACAAGTTAGGAAATGTGGAAAATATTGGTTAAATCTATTTATTGTGTGGAGAGCTGAGATTTGTGGGAATGACGTTAAACAGCACCACACATAAGCATACCATCTCACCTTTCCAATCATGCGTGCATGTTTTGAAAACACTCCAGCTACCTAATTAACAACCTGCTAGAGAGACGCTATGATAGATAAAGGTAATAAACTTTAGAATATGTAGTGAACGCTCTAGCAGCTAATTTCTGAACACCCAAATGATTTGTGTTGCCAGAGATGCCTCCTCTGGAATTTTCTCTTCACTTTTACAATAACTAAAAGGAACTGTGGCTTTGCTGTTTTATTCCAAAATTTAACTTTAAAAAGATGATACCTATTTCAAATAATTACCACCATAAAATACTTACGAGTTTAAGAGGCATGGATATGTCTTAAGGATTTTACTATGAGGAAAACTTAATAGTGTTTACAGTTACCAGTGGTAGCATTGTATCAACTGCCTTCAGGCAGAAGGAAAAACCTCAGTGAAAAATTCCCGTTTTCCTAATTATTATCAGGATATACAGACTGGAGCTACTCTTAGATGTTTTTAGGCTAATTTGCATGCTGGGCTTTCATGCTATACTAACACATGAAATCATGATTTGTTTCCTCTTTCTTTTTAATATCTGAAATTTTGTATTGATTTTCTGAAAATTATTAGCTAATACACAAATAAGTTTTCATTCAGGAACTGTATAACATCATACGTGGTACAATTATGTTATTCATTTTCTAATTTTACAGACGCTTTAATGAGAATCACAAGATGCATAGAGTCTTTTCTCAAAAAAAAAAAAATTGGTTCAATGATTTTGAGCAATTGCTGCACTGCAAACATTAGGATCCTCCACATGATACTGAGAAACATTGACCTTATACTTTTAAAGCATCAGGAACATTGCCTGTAATACAACCTTCAATAATGTGAGATTATTGTTATTATTATCATCTATAGCATTGTAATCATTCTTTAGCAAGATTTAATTTTTTAATACAATTCTAATTTATATAACCATATTAATGTTATCCATTATGATTTCCTTCTTAAAATACCATGTATGGGGCAGACCTATCAAATGAGATTTTAATTAAATACCAAAAGATGATATCCCATAAGCTTACATTTTCCAAAGTGCAAAGATGTGCGATTCCAATCATAGCCATTCTTAGTTTGCACTATTGTCTGGAAATGAGTTTTATGGGTAATACATATGGGTTTAATATAAGAAAAAATCATAAATAATTTTTGGTAGGTCTTTGGAAAATAATACCAATTATTGATTTGAAATCCTGTTTAGGCACAACAGAATACTCTGTAATCAATTACATTTAGGGATTTAACCTATAGAGAGAAGACATGAAAAAGCTGAGTTAATGACTTTTTCAACTGGCCAAATGATATCCCTGGGGGGTGAAATGCAATCCTCAGGACTGTCGGTGATTTCCAATTGTTGCTGCCACACTTGCTATTGGGGGCAGAGCTCCCTATTGCTGAGCCAACAAGCTACTCTAGACCATCACTTATGTTTCTGCAGTAAAAGACCAATGCCAGCCATTTTTCTCTCTCTCTCTTCCAAATACCACTGATCTTCCTATTTCCATGGTAACCAACTCCTGCTGGCATGATCAAGAAAAAACTGATTTGGGATTTTAATTAATTGCTTAGAAATGGAAATGTAACAGGGACTGGCAGTTCAACTAAGCACATTTTGCAAAGTGAATAAAAATAGAGTTTCTGAAATACTTGAAATTGTTTCAGTGGCTGTACAACATCTTTTGCTAGACACCTTAATTTATTCAATTCTCCAGAATAAATCTGCCAGATGTACTAAGCCATTTTGTCAACACAAATCATTTTGGCAAATACTTTAATCCCTCTTCTAAACAAAATGCATTATAATTTAAAAAATCTAACCCATCAGTGTGAACCCATTGGGTCTCATCTGAAAATACCCTTGAGATATTAGTGGATCATGTTTAAAGGAGCTGTCATCCCCTGTCTGTAAAGGGGAGCACTTTCTTCTTGCTTTCTTAGGTAAATTCCTTGAACCTCATCATAATAGTGAATCCCACTTTTCATAGAAACAGAAGTCTTAAAATTATCATTCAACACCTAGACTAAGAACATGGGTTTGGGAGCCAGAAGAAACTAGTTCAAATCTTGGCTCTTTAA